>QRFB01006644.1:1585-32018 GCA_008931105.1 Oenanthe javanica
ACGCAGTAAATAAAGACATAATAAATATTAATTAAATAATCACATAAAACATAATCCTTAATTGTTTTCAATAAAACATTAAAAGTATTGTCTCTAGGACACCAATACTAACAGTATGATCCTCCTATTGTGAATCAAGAGCAGGCTGACTCTGTTAAGGTTTATGCTTTGTGGGCTGAAATGGATGGAGTGGCAAGGGCTTCCATTTTGGTATCTTTAACAAATACTTTGTTCGATGTTTATTCATCGGATGCCTTCACTACTAAACTCTTATAGGAGAAGCTGGACCAAACCCACAATACCGACTCTCAGGGTCTGGAAAAATATAGTGTGGCAAGGTTCCTTGATTTCAAACTGGTGGATACTAAATCCATGACGGAGCAAGTGCATGAGTTTGAGATGTTGGTACATGTTTTGAAAGAGTCTAGAATGGACCTTTCTGAGAAGTTACATGTTATGTCATTGATTGAAAAGCTCCCGAAATCTTGAGAAGAGTTTGCTCTCTCCCTAAAAAGACAGAAAAGAGAAATCACCTGGACTAACTTGATGTTGGACATCTCTGTGCAGGAGCAACATAAGTCCAAACAGGAACATGTGATGTCTGCTGAACATGGGATTTTGAAGGTGAACGTAGAGACTGTAGGACAGAAAAGAAAGTCTGTCACTAAGAAGGAAAACACTAAGCCTAAAAATGACAAGAACAAGACTAAGAAACCAAAGGCAAACAAACCATGTTGGTCTTGTGGATAGGTTGGTCACTGGAGCAAGGATTGTCCTGCTAAGAAAGCGAAGAAACCAAATGTAGTAGTACAAGCTAATACTTTGCTTGGAACCACTAGTGGGCCTGTGATTAACATGATTATTGGTGAGGCTATTGCTTCTAAAACCAATGACGGGTATGTTACCTACAAACCTATACTACTTTCCATTTATCTGTCAAATGAATGGTTGATTGATACTGGAGCTAATGTATAAATTTGTACTGATATTACTCTGTTTGTATCTTATCAACAGATTCAAGGCATGACAGTGACGATGTGGAATGCTAGTGCTGCTCAAGTACTTGGAGTAGAAAACGTGGACCTGAAGTTTACTTCTTGGCATGTTCTATCCCTTACTAGAGTGCATCATGTTCCTGATATTCATAGAAACATAATAAGTAGAAGCTATTTAGTTAGAAATGGTTTCGAACTTTCTTTGATGTGTAATAAAGTAGTTATTACACATACTAGTGTATTTTTTGGCAAAGGTTACTTGTCCGATGGATTATTTTTAATAAATGTGGAGCCTGTTTTGGACAGTTTTATTAATGATAATGTTTTTCCTTCTATAAATTGTGTTGAATCATCCGATTTATGGCACTCACGTCTTGGTCATCTAAATTTTGGTGCTCTAAAGAATATGATGAATTTAGATTTGATTCCAAAGTATGCCATTGAAAAGAAAACTAAATGTCAAGTATGTGCGACTGCTAACCTAACTAGGAAACCCTTTCATAATGTTGTTAGGGATTCAAAAGTTTTAGAGTTAGTTCACATAGACATATGTGAATTCGGTGGTGTTTTGACTAAGGATAATAAAAAATATTTCATTACCTTTATAGACGATTGTAGTAGATATTGTCATGTTTATTTGATTAAACATAAAGATGAAGCACTTGATAAATTCATTATGTATAAAAATGAAGCTGAAACACAAACTGGTAAAGTACTTAAACGGTTGAGGTCTGAAAGAGGTGGAGAATATACGGGTACCTCATTCAATGAATTTTACAAAAGCAATGGTATAGGTCATGAGGTGACTCCACCATACACTCTTGAGTCTAATAGGGTGGCATAACGAAAGAACAGAACATTTAAAGATATAATTAATGGTATGCTAATTAATTCTAGGTTGCCTAAGTACATGTGGGGAGAGGTTCTGAATATGGCTTGCCATATTCTGAATAGAGTCCCTCTGGAAAATATGGACAAGAAACCTTATGAGTTATGGAAAGGCAAAAAAACTAGTTTAAAGTATCTTCGTGTGTGGAGTTGCCTTGTAAAGGTACTTGTCCCTGAACATAAGAGAAAAAAAACTGGGACCGAAAACTGTTGATTGCATATTTCTAGGCTATATTGAAACCACTACTGCTATGAGATTTTTAGTGTTAAAATCTGACATAGATAGTGTAGTGGAAAACACTATAGTTGAGTTTCGTGATACAACATTCTTTGAGAATGTGTTCCTTATGAAGACTGGTATACCTCAGGGTATTTTTGATGATGATCTCACTCGCACATCGAGTTCCATTCCTGATCATGTGGAAAGGATGACAAATGTGGGGGCGGATCCTGCTAGTAGCTCTACTCCTAACGAAGTAGAGGAACCTAGAAGGAGTAAGCGTGCAAAGGTGGTCAAGGACTTTGGAAGTGATTTTATCACTTACAATGTCGAGGACGAACCTTTAACTTTTCGGCAGGTCATGGACTCTTCAGAGTCAAGGCACTAGAAAGACGCAGTAAAGAGTGAGATCGGCTCTATTATTTCTAATGGAACATGGCAATTGGTTGATCTCCCTCCTAGGTGTACTAATATAGGATGTAAGTGGATGTTCAAAAGAAAAATGAACCTGGATGTCTCAATAGATAAGTATAAGGCTAGGCTGGTAGCTAAGGGTTTTAGGCAAATGGAAGGCATTGACTATTTTGATACACTCTCCTGTTGCAAGAATGACAACAATTCAAATACTTATATTATTGGCTTCCGTACATGGTCTTATCATCCATTAAATGGATGTAAAGTCAGCTTTTCTTCATGGGATCTTGAAGAAGAGATTTATATGGATCAGTCTGAGGGATTTGTTATTTCTGGCAACGAGAGGAAAGTTTATAAATTAGTCAAATCTATCTATGGCTTGAAACAAGCTCCTAGAGACTAGCACAAAAAGTTTGATGAGACTGTTTTGACTTCAAATTTTTTGATTAATGAAAGTGACAAGTGTGTCTACTATAAGATTAAAGGAAATGATAGAGTGATTTTATGCATGTATGTGGATGACATACTGTTGTTTGGAACCAATATTGAGATTATTAACGAGACAAAAAGTTTCTTGAAAAGGCACTTTAAAATGAAAGATATGGGTGAGGCTAACGTGATTCTTGGTATCATGCTAACTTAGTCAGCTGATAGAATAACCTTGTCACGATCTCATTATATAGAGAAATCTATACTTGAGAAGTATGGTTATTCAAATTGTGGAATCGCAAGCACACCTTATAATTCAAAAGTTGCGCTTGTTAAGAATAAGTCAGGAGTTCCTATGTCTCAGTTAAGATATTCTCAGATTATTGGGAGTTTGCAATATCTTGCTAATGGTACTAGACCAGATATTTCATATTCTGTGTCTAAGTTAGCTAGATATACAAGCTGTCCAAACAAGACTNACTAAGTTAGCTAGATATGCAAGCTGTCCAAACAAGACTCGTTGGGATGCTCTTGATAGAGTGCTTAGATATCTAAAAGGCACCATCTACCTTGGTTTTCATTACATGAGGTTTCTTGGAGTGCTAGAGGGATATAGTGATGCAAGTTAGATAGCTAAGAAATCTGGTTCCAATGGAGTGACTGGATACGTGTTTACCCCGGGTGGAGCTATATCCTGGAAGTCTGCAAGACAGAATTTTAACTCGGTCTACTTTTGAGGCTGAGTTGTGTGCATTAGATTCCACTAGGATGGACGCTGAATGGTTGCATGGAATTATGTTTGTGATTCTTGTAGTAAGACAACCGCTTCCGACTCTTACTGTTCATTGTGATAGTCATACAACTATCGACAAGATAAACAGTAAGAAGTATAATGTGAAAAAAAAAGACACGTTCAAGTTAGACTAAAGTCTATAAGGGGTTTGGTGTCTGACATGATCATAGCTATTGAGTTTATTGGAACTCAAGATAACATGACCAATCCTCTGACTAAGGGACTTGAGCATGTTGTTGTCCTTAAGTCGAGGTTGGGGATGAGACTGACAATCCATTTTGAGTCATCAACAGCGGGAACCCAATACACCCGAGATGAGATCCCTCGAAGTGTATTCAATGTGGTAATAACAAGTTATGAGGATGATTCAGTAGTACCTCTACTACATAAATCTGGATACTCACGTATTTAAGTATTTCCCCTGCGAACCTCAAGAGGTACTGTAACTGCTACTTAGCAAGAGTTTTAAGAACTCTGAATGGTGTCAAGTCGTGAGAGGAGATGTTGGCAGTACATCTTTGAAGATGCCCAGCTAAGTGAATGTTATTGTGAGGTCGCAATTAGAGGATAAGGTTATTCTTCGAAGAATTCGACGGACAGGATCGAGACAAGACCATTAATGTCTCAAAGCCGTAGATCAACACCATAGCCTTTGACTTGTCGTCTTCTATGAAGTGTAGTTACACAAAAACGGATAAAGATTCAAGGTGAAACATTCCATCTATATCCGGTAGCCATCGAAGTAGAAGACTTATGAGGGTTCAAATCTTGACGGGTACAAACTCTGAAAATCAAGTCATGAGTAGAACCTGATATGCATTTTTGTATGGATTTGTGGGGGATTGTTAGAAAATGGAAAGTTTAAGACATATTTTGTATATATTCTTGATGTAATTTCCGGAAACTAATAAATATAAGTTGTTCCTTGCTATGAGGACTTAAACTTTCATGTTTGGATCTAAGACATTTTCTTAATGTAATCCATAGATAAATTGAGTAGAAGTTACTTGCTTGAAATGGGCTAAATGTGTTTGTCCCATATAGAGAATGTAATATGGGTGTGGGTGTTTTATATGCATATATGTACAAGAGTAGTTTCAACTACTAAGGAATGTGAGTGTGCATGGTGTAATTGTGTGCCCTCGCGCACACACATGCACGCCACCACCGCCTCGCCTCGCCATGCCTCGGGTCGGGTCGAAGGGCGATTTGGGCCAATGTCTAGGCATCTCACATACGCGAGGCGACCTAGGAGTTTTATTGCATGATTAATTAATTTAATTATGACTTTAATATTATTTAATTATGAATATTGAGTTAGTGAGTGACTTGTCAGTGTTTACAAATAGAGAGCTGGGTCAGATTTTATTAAACTCTGATGAACCTGCTCATCAGAGTTTAACAGTAAACTCTTATGGAAGGCTGGGTCAGAGTTTAACAAACTCTGATGGAACTGTCAGAGTTTATAAACTCTGATGGACCAATTTAGCTAAACTCTGATGGCTGTTACAAATTTTGCTGATTCTGAAATATGTTCTATTAAAGTTAGAATAATTATTTTAATTAATGTTTTATCTGTTGTTACGTTTTATTGTATTATATATACAGAAAAATGTTGAAGATAAAAGATAGACAAGTGACAGAAGTTTGATAAAACCCTAGCAGTCATACTCTGGATCTCCAAAATACATTCATTATACATAAGTTTTCTGGGCGAACTGAGGTGCAGGTCGCTGTTGAGTGCTACATATCTGTGGACGAAGTACTCTGTGTTGTTTTATCCTGTAACTGATATTGCTGCAACCCAACACAGCGTAGTGGGGTAATAATCTCTTCAAGAATAGTCAAGACTTCTTGCACGACTTGACGACTCAATAGTTCTATTGACTCTATCAGTGTATACATAAAGCTTCTGTTAGAGCTAAATTTTCTATCTTTTCTCTTATTTTTGCAATTACTAATTGATATATCTTGTTTCTACCTTGGTGTTTTTTTTGTTAATTGATTTAATTTGCATGTCCTTGTTAAATTGTTTATATAACTGCCTCATTGTTTTGTTTTTTTTTAATTATTCCCAACAATCTTAAAGAGATTAGTTCTGTTATATATTGAAATTAACAAGATGGTTAATGAAACTGAAACTCCTTTTATTGGTGCTACTAGTTCTGGGTCTAGGGTTACTGCTATTGCCATTGATTGGGATACGTACCGTTTCCCACAACCTATTGATCTGTCTGGTATGCCTGATAAGTTCAGCGGTGGAGCTGGCTTTTCTCGCTGGCAGAAAAAGATGAAGTTGTGGTTAATGGTTAAGGGTCTATGACCGGTGGTACCGTATGATCCTCATGTTGTGAATCAAGAGTATGCTAACTTTGTTAAGGTTTAGGCTTTGTGGGCTGAAAAGGATGGAGTGGAAAGGGCTACCATTTTGGCAGCTTTAGCAAACACTTTGTTCGATGTTTATTCATCGGATGCCTTCACTGCTAAACTCTTATGGGAGAAGCTGGACCAAACCCACAATACTGACTCTCAGGGTCTGGAAAAGTATAGTGTGGCAAGGTTTCTTGATTTCAAACTGGTAGATACTAAATCCATGACAGAGCAAGTGCATGAGTTTGAGATGTTGGTACATGCTTTGAAGGTTTTTGGAATGGACCTTCCTGAGAAGTTTCAGGTCAAATCGGTGATTGAAAAGCTTCTGAAGTCTTGGGAAGAGTTTGCTCTCTCTTTGAAAAGATAGAAATGAGAAATCACCTGGACTAATATTCTCTATATCCCAATATTTTTGGTTGATTTAACTTTTTTACACATATTAACAAAAAGTTAGGTTTACATTTATTTAGACTATAGTACCCCGTTATCATAATTAATGAGCATTAAGTTCCTCTTAACTCGTTATTAGTAAACTGATAGCATGCTTAATTTAAATTATTTTTTGTCAAATACTTAATCCAAATTAAAAATATAGAAAAATATATGAATATTAATTAAATATAACTAATAAATATATCTATTTTTCTAATTTTTTTATTCAAACCTTTCAATTTTTATCATGATCAAAATGTTTTATCTAATTTATACATATATCTTATGAAATGTTACGAATTTTATAATCAATGAAGGTCCTAAAATTTTTAGCACTGATGAATATTAGTCCATTACTAAAATCTAAAGTTTAAATAAAAATATTTGATATTACTTTAATATATTAAATATCATATTTTAATAACATGTATAGTGGAAAAAAATTATTTAAACAATTTTTTTGTTTTTCTAATTTAGGCAGGAAGGGATTTTTTAATATTCAAATTTAAGTATGTAAAGTTTTAAATTAAAAAACTTTGAATATATTATAGATAATGAAAACAAATTATTTTAATATAGATTTCAATTATAATTAAATCATCTACTCAAAACTCACAATTCAATTTATACTCCTTTGAATGTTAATTTAACTTCTTTTTTCTATCATGAAAATTCAATTGAATCCCTTCATTTTCTTTTATAAGTCGTTTTGATTTTTGACACACATAGTTAAATAGTTTGATTGCCTAAAAAATTAATTATTTTTTAAAAAATTTAAGTTAAAATATTAATTACATATTTTAGTTTTGAAAAAAAAAATTAAAAATAATTATTTTTACTGTACAATCAAATCAATTAATTATGTGTGTCAAAAGTCGAAGCGACTTATAAAAAACAGAGAAAGTATGCGACTTATAAAAAAACGGAGAAAGTATGTTTTAAACATAGAGTATATACACGAGTATGAGTAACGAGGTACCTTATTTTATCGGAACAAGTGAACAACTGGTAATGCATGTTACCGGCTACCGAGAAAGGAAAATAGTATTAGCAACATATATACTATGTTATTATAACCAAACTAGAGATTTATTATTTGAAACACTAAGGTGAATCATTTTTTTTTAAAACACTAAGATGAATCGTAGAAAAAATTATAATCATCCAATTTTAGGTAAACCATGCAAACGATCCTAACAATCCAATTTTAATAAAATCTAATTTTAGAGAAGATATATCATACATACAACTATATCTCCGATAGACCTCCTTTTATACAACTGATCACGATAATATCATATTATATTTAAATTAAATTATATATATTTCATTTATCCTATAATTTTTATTTAATATAGTTTACTCGCATTCAACTCAATTTCAAAACCATTCAAACTCTTTTATTTATTTCAAATTATGACTTATCATTAAATTTTATAAGTATTAATATATAAACATCATTATATAGAAAAATGTAAAAAGAAATTAATAATAAAATAAATTATCATGTTAAATGAAATATTTACATTATATAAAATAATTAATATATAATTTATTAATAGAATCGTGATTTGCACGTGTTATAAGTTAGTATCTATATTATAATCAAACAAGAGATTTTTTTTAATCTTACCAACTATAAAAAAGATTCTAATAGTAAAACGGAAAACGATCATAACCTTTCAATTTTAATAAAATCTAATTTAAAAAAAGATATATCATACATATAACTCTATGCTCATAGTCCTCATTTTATACAACTGGTTACAAATAATATTATATTATGTTTAAATTATATTATATATATATTTTTTTAAGAATCTTACTTATCCTATAATTTTTACTTAATATAGTTTGTTCACATTCAACTCAATTTCATCATCATTCAAACTCTTTTATTTATTTAAAATTATGAATTATCATTAAATTTTATGAATATTAATATATAAACATTATTGTATAGAAAAATGTAAAAAGAAATTAATAATAAAATAAATTATCATATTAAATGAAATATTTAAATTATATAAAATAATTAATATATAATTTATTAATAGCATCGGTGCTTTGCACGGGTTATAAGCTAGTGCAATATAAATACAGTAAATATGATATTAAATGTATAATTATAGATTCTCGGTCCTTGTTTGGTTGCATGTAGGAATTAACTTCTTATAAGAAGTAATATTAATTTTAGTATTTAAAATTAATAAAAAGTGAGAAAAGTTATTTAATTGTTGATGTAGAAATTTAAATTCACCTAAATTTTCAATAACTAGGATGGGTAAGAAATTTCCCACATATCATATGTATTTAAAGTTCCAAGACTATTTTATTCAGCCAAACAATTTAATTAAAATCAACTTTCCAAGAATTTTAATTTCCAAAATATTCATATGTTAAATAAGAAACTCAACCAAAAGTTTTAGAACGGAGTAATATATTAAAAAGTGAATGGAATTTCTAAAGCGCACTGTAGAGAAGTTTTTTATTAGTGTGTCATAAATCATGTATTTCATTCATTTTTTTGATAATTCAACCGCATTGATGAAATATTTATACCAAAATAACAATATATACAAATTTTCATTAAATTTAAAATAGTGGAGTATCACTTTTATAATAGTATTATTTCTTTATATATATTGAACGACATTGATCTATTATAATCTTATTGTTATAAATTTATACTTCCAAGATAATATATTACTCCCTCCGTCTCATCCATTTGTTTACATTTCGGAGAGGGTGTCCGACATGCATTTTAAGTTACATAAAAAGTATAGTTCCATAACTCTTTTTTAAAAAAATTCTGAATAAAAATTTAATGTTTAAATTTTTATTCAAAGAAAAAAAAAAAAAAAATAATTTATGAAACTATACTTTATATGCAATTTAAAATGCGTGTCAGATATCCTTTTCCAAATGTATATAAATGGGTGGGACTGATGGAGTATATGAAAATTTGTACATTGACTCATTTTGATATGAAATTAATTAACATCCGTACGGTTGGATCGTTTAAATAATAATTAATTTATTTAATTTTAAACCGCACTAATAGAAAACTTTTCTATTATGTACTTAAGATACTTTATTGTGTACTTTAGATACTTTTTCCCCCGTTAAAAATGAGAATCAAAATACTGGGTTTTGGTTAGCTAACCTACGCCCTACGAAAAATTTCAAGTTCAAATATTATATTTAATAAAAATGATAAATAATGTAGATTTGACGATAATAATAAATATTACTGCATAATTCTTTAAGATAATCTTTTCTCCGAAACTTCTAACTAGTCAAGTTTTGGAGTTTAACTACGAGTAATATTTGACAGATCCTGATTAAGTCAAAGAAGCTAATTTGAAACTCGCGAACAGGTTACGTCAAAACAATAACAAACATTAACAAAGAATTTAGTCACGGAAGATTCATTGGAATTTTCCCGCAAGAAAATTCTGCAAAATACTTAATAGAGCACGTTTGTAAATTTTAAAAAAAAATCGTTTATACTTTAAATTTATTTAAAATTTTAGATTTATATCATTTTGAATAATTTATTGTTATAGGTCATTTATGTATTATTATTAATTTAAAAATATAAAGAAAATATATGAGTTGTTAATTGAATAATAATATTAATTTGAATAAAATTAAATTAAATAAATTATTAAAAATACATTTCTATTGTTTTTTAATTTTAAATCATTTTCTGACTACAAGTCAGCTGCTAGCTAGTTGTGGAAATATGAAAAAACTGGGCATTAACAACATCTTGGTGAATGTGTTTGGTCCCGTTACCAAATTTGAAAACTTGTATATTCTGCGGCTATATTAGGAAAAATTCAAAGATATTCCAAAAATGAAGATATACCAACAAAGGCAATGACAAATATATATATATATTTTAAATAATTAATGGTCATTTATTGAAGGTTTGAAAAGTTTTAAATAGAGGTGGAATAGGATTGAGGGTCACAGGGATGGGTCATGGGTGTGCTTGGGAAAATCCTCTTATTCTAAAAAGCAACAAATAATTCTTCACCCACCCTGAACTAAAAAACAAATAATTCTACGCCCAAAACCAAGGGTATAATTTACGAAGGAAAGAATTCACCAATTATATCCTAAACTTTTAAATAGTGCATGCCGTATGATACATGAATTGAATACTGATATTTATGTAAATTTATACTCCCTCCCTCGGTCCCACCAATTTATTTACATTTGGATTGGGCACGGAGATTAAGAAAATTGTATAAAGTAGTATGAAAGAGAAGGAAATGTGGATGAAAGATAAGGAAAAATGTGTAAAGTGGTGGGGTCAATTGATACTTAATTGATAGATTTGAAAAGGTGGAGGAAAGTAGTGGTTGAAAGTAAATTTTATAATATAAAAGTTTACTATTTTTAGAAAATTTTGAAATGTAAAGAATTTAGTGGGACATCAAAAATTTTTTGTAAAGAATTGGATGGGACAGGGGGAGTATATATTTATTAAAATTTGATGTTAAATTTTTATATTCAAATTTTAGAGAGTTGAGAAATTATATTAATATGTATGATTTATTTTTTATTTTATGTAAATTTATTAAGCATGCAGTTGATAATAAATTAATTATAAAATTTAGTTTGATGATAATTAAAAATTATTATACTAAATGAAGAGAATGACGGGATTCCTTGAAATGAGCATGTAAGAGCAACTCCAAGACGATTCACTATTCTACTTCCCTAAAATATTATAGAATATTGGTTACTTAAAATATAGGGAACTAAAAATTTATTTTACTCCAATGGTACTCGCTGTCTTGATTCCTATATGTTAAAAGTATATATTTAATTATTATTTATATTACAAATATAAATTATACATACAATGAATGGTTGACATGCAACATTGTTTACCGTGCAAGAATATTAAATTGATTAAGGGGTGCTACAGAGATCGTAATGTATAGGTAACCCCTTTCTTATTCCCAAAAATTTAAGCAGGACCTACTACTAGCATTGGAGTTGTGAATTTAAGATAGAATTCCTATAATTGTCCATGTGGCGGGATATTGGTAAGGATTCACTCAGATTTGGAGTTGCTCTAAAGGCTGAAATATCTTTTAGCGTGGAAGTGGGCTTCAATACCCACGGCCTACGCATTATAAACATGTGTATACTATTTTTAGTTAGAGATTAATACTTTTAAAGATGACATTAGGTAATTATCTAAAGTTAAAAGAAAATTCGGGGTATTTTTATGAATACAGCGGGGTACACTCTATTATTACAAAAATGTCACTCAACTTTATATACAAAATTATTATAACCTAAAGTAACTTACCTAAGGTGAGGAGAAGTTTTATTTTAATTATCGGTTCCTGCTAGCTCTTTTTTCCAACTAATTGTGATATATCTCAACAAATATGTATGTGGGGTCATTTATACATATATAAATTATATACGTGTAACATGTACAATGAGTATAAATTATATACTCATTTTTGTTAAAACAGATCGTTAGATTGCATGTTCCAGCGATACAAACGAGGGATATTCCGCAATGTATGATCAACATGACGATAATAGTTTTAGTGAAGGAAACATTAATTTGATCTATATGATGTATTCGTTAAATTTCGATTATTTTTATAGATATCGTATGATTTTTAATTAGTGAATTATTTACCTCTAAAAAAAAGGTAGATCGTGCAGGCCTAAGATGCAAGCATTGTTAAATATAATTATATACATATATGATATTCTACTATATAATTTTAATAAATGAAATCTCATTACTTTGATATCTTAAATTAGAGATTAGGGAACCTAACAGATATAAGATTTTATATGCAAATATGAAAGGGGTATTTTTGTAATATCAAGATTCATTTAAAAATTTATTAATACACTATTATTTTGTACTAAAATCTTAGGAAATTACCTAAGATGTATCTTAGTTCCTTTTTCTCTTTAAATTATGACAAGAGAAAATATAATCAGATATGACAAAATTTTAATTGAACTTATAATAGTTTTTATTTAATTATTCATATAATAAGAATTTTTTACAATGGGTATCGGTAATGGGTATATAATTTAAAATACAAGTGTACGATGTAAGCGAGCAACAAGTTGTGCCGCAATACCTCGTTGAATGGCAAACTCTATTCTACGAAAAATATACTCAGTCGAGTCTGCAATCATAATATTCTTATTCATGATCTTTTGTACTCTCCTAAGAAACTCAACCGTGTCAGAAGTCAGGAATCTGAATATGTCAAAAGCAAATGGCAGAAACTGTGTTGATTATCTTTACATGTTTGATCATGTTTACGTACCTTTGCCTCAGCCGCCTGACCAACTGTAAACACTTCATTGCCCAAACCACTCAATGGTGAAACTCCTGTAAGATCAACATAATTATGTTTCCCTTCGATCCAAGTGTAAACTAACAGATCAACTGACCTAAGAGTTGATCTGACTTCACCTAGAAGAGTAAAAAAATTAACAAGTGCCTCTTTTTTAGCCGGAATTTCAGCTCTCCACTAGACATCATATAACACATCTCTTACCGTGTCGTGTCGATATTTAGAACCTGGTTGTTTTTTACAATGAACGTCGTGCTCTCCGAAAACATTCATACGATTCATGCACAAGAGACACTGTGCACCATTTGAAAATAAAGAAATCATGAGCTTGTAACGCAAAGTCATCTGATACTTCATTGACGTCATATGTTGCTGTAATCCCTCTATGGGAGTGACCAATAGAAAATCTTGAGCATGTTTAGCTTCCAAACATTGGAAAACTGCTTTCTGTCTTTCTGAAAAATCAAATTTATCGGTAATTAAATCTTAGTTAAGATATATTTTATTACGATCTAAATGCTTACCACTACGCCAAAAGTCGCTACTTGTCCCCCAGCATCTGCCAGTACTAACAAGTCCATGTTAAGAGAAAATGACTACACAGAATGCCTGCATAATATGCGCCCTTGGCATAATTATGTGCTCCATGGGATTCGAACCCATGACCTGCTCTGTTATCAATTATTAGGATCTAAGCGCTTACCTCTACGCTAAAAGCAATTACTTGCGGAGAAGGCGAACTTATAATCTTTATATTATAGTAGTCAACGCCACGTTTCGATTTAGTAAGATGCTGACACTCCAACATAATTAATATTTATCATATTTTATTTTCAAATATTATATTTATATTATAATTAAAATTATTTAATATATCTTTTAGTTCTTATATACTTAAATTTAAAATAATTCTATATAATTTTCACTTTTTTTAAAGAATATATTTTTCACTTTTGTTTTCATATATAGTATGTAATTTATAAGGATATTACATTTAGGTCATGCAAAGCAAACCCTAACAAACTAAAGAGTAGACATACGCAAATGTTTATACAACACAACTAGAAAGAAAAAAAATGAATATTATCATTTGGTCTATATTTAAAAAATCCGATTAACAAGAATCATAACTTGAATGTCATGTAATAGTATTTTAGATCAGTAATTTATTCATATGAAATGGAATCCTATTCCTATTACGTGGGTAATCATATACTTTCTATCTCATGAAATTTTATATCATTTCAATTTTTATTAACTTCCATCCTCATTCCCAATTAACATTACAAAAAAAAAAGCTCTTATGCCACATCAGCCGTTAAAATGGACCATGTTTATTCATTTATTTAATATATAAACCTCACTAATCATTTCTTTTAATTTTTTCAAAGCAGAAATCAAATACTTTTGAATAATGATCCATCCTTCTGGTTTGATTTATTTTGATGAGTTAAAAAAATTATAAATAATTTAAAATTGTTTTAAAGTTTAAAATTTAACTTAAGTTATATTTATTTCTATAGTTTATTATTAATGTGTAACATATTAATTAATAAAAATAAAAGTTTTAAGTTATAAATATGAATGATAATATTAAATTTATCAAAAAAAATACAAAACTAATATAAGTTTTTCAAAATATACCTCATAATTAACTTTCAAAATATTTTATATAATTTAGCTAAATAGTTTACATATTAAAAAATATTTTTTTATTTAAAATCAGAAATGCTGTATTTAAAGTTGAAGCGAACTCTATATAAAATTAAGATTGGAATACTTAAAAAAAAATTAGAAAATTATGGTTCAGACCTGGTCATCGACTAAAGGCCTCACCTACTTATCAGTGGCCTAAGCCAATAGCAAATGACTGACTAGTCTAGGTTCATGCATCGATTGAAACCCCGCATAAGAATATTCGTACTTTACTGTCCTTTACAAGTGCTTCGCTCTCTTCATATCATTGTCAAGCTATTTTACAAGACTTGTGAAAACAACATTACTGGCGTACATCTCCCGTTCTGAAGGTACTCATCCAATCAGGAGTCCTTACCCTTTCAGATAGTGCTCACCCATTAGAAAAGTCCCGAGCCTAGGCATATAGGCAGTGTTAATGGAGCAGACATGGGGCTCAAATCTAGTTCGAGAATTCGAAATAGAAGTTAGATCAAAACAACAGAAGAGGCGGAGACATCTAAAGTGCCTCATCTTCTTAAAGATGGAAACATGAATTTACTAGCATGAAGACATAAAAGGCGAAACCTATTTCGAGTGCTCGTCCAGAAGAAGAAAGGGATTCAGATTTTCAGAGATCGATGCGCGTTCCTTTTATTTTCACAAATTGTAAGAAAATGGGGAAGATGTTATAGCCAAAATTTATCTCCCACTAATTAAGGAATCTTCCCACCAATTCAAGAGTTCTCTCACTCTCGAAAAGTCTCGCCCAATTAGATGGACCCAGCCCATGAAGACAGCCAACCCAGATGGATGACTTGACTAGCAAAGGTACCTCGCTCATTGGCATTGCTCGATTGACATACAAGCAGATATCATTAACACGGAGGATAGTTAGCCTAGCCCAACACTCGAAATGTCTCGTCTACTTATAAAGCATCATCCACTCATCAATATTCAACCCATGTAGATAGCTAATGATTAATGAAGAAGATGGATGGTTCAGGCCCATGTTTGAAGTGTCTCGCCCTGTAATATCCCGTACTTTTTTAGAAAAATAATTAATAACATTAATAAATAAGATTAAAATTTGACAAATAATAGGAATTGGAATTAGAATTAAATTAGAATAATGAGTTTTTAATATGGGTTAGATTTAAATAGCGGATTCTAGTAGGTTTAGGATTAGGTTTTAAAACACTATATATAGATTAATATTTACTCATTGTTTCATATTCCTTTTTAGTCATTTGGGGTGCTGGGCCTTTTTATCACAACTAGCATAGAAGCCCGTGCAAGGCACGGGCCACTTGCCTTAATTTGTTTATTGTCATATTTTATATTTTAATTATAATATTTTTTTAAATTTAATTTTTTTAAAAAAAAATTCACTTTTATTCAACTGTATTTAATTTAATTTAGACCCCAACTGATTAGTTAATGAAATATGATTGTAATATCTCAGTTCCAAATCGAAACATATGAATACTTTAGTTTATATATATATATGAGAAAAGTTATATGAATACCGCATTTTTGTTGGAGACGTCGGAGACCATATATGTATTGCTTGTAGAACATACATTGTAGGACAATATATTTTACAATTTTCTGCAAACAGTATATATACGGTCTCCGATGTCTCCAACAAAAAGGATGTCTCCATATAACTTAACTCTATAATAGAGTATTACTATCAACTATATCAACAAATCATTATTCTTTTGCGTCGGGGTAAACTTGTCGATTATCCAAATTTTTGAATTTGATTTAGTGTACTTGAACTTATTTTTGATATGGATTATCCACATATTTTTATGTGGGTCTCGGGTGTTACAAACTCCAAAACTTAAATTTTAGTCGTCCATGTCAAGCAGAACAGATAATACCGACTTTTTACGTATCCTTACACCCGAACCTCTGATTATTGTGTGATAATACCACATGTCTCTGCGTCTCCACTTCTGATAATTTAAATTATCAAGTTTTCGAGAATCGGTTCTGTTACCATATGTGATAACTCGGGTCAAATCTTAAGTTCATTTTCAAATCAGATCAAATTCTAAATCCGTATCACACATAAGGTCAGAGTTCATGACTCGAATACAATAACTTGAGTCATCCATAAATCAATCACGGGATCTCAGAAGATCATGATTTATTAGTACCTTGATAGCAGTATTTTTTCTTTTATATTGAAATAAAATTGACTTATGTATCGATGTGGGATTAAAGTTGTGGTACGTGTTACAATCATTAATTCTAAATTTTTACATAAATATATTTTACTATTTAAAATGAAAATTTCTTAATATCATTTATATGACGTAAATATATATTATTGTTGGATCAAATCAAACCTACCATAGTAATTTACTTGTCTTGTTAAAACACATGCATTGTTTCTATATTAGAATGTGTATTTAGTATGCCCTAATTTATATGCAGATAGAAGCATGTTTATACAGTGAAGCCAGTATGTAAATATTAATCTAAGAATAAAAATTAGTAGAAGATTCAAGTCTGAATCAAGCATCAAATCAATGAAGACTCCATTAAAATAAGCATTGCAGTGGAAAATGTTCCAAGGCAAATTCTTGATAGAGAAGTTACAGATGTGAAGCTGATATAGAAGTCAGAAATGAACCTGGCAGAGAAGTCTCAAACTTCTAAATGGCTGAGTATTCGGTTGGGTGCATTCGAGAAGTCAAGTAATGAAGCACTTATTTGAGAAGTCCAGGAGTGATCAATTCAAGAAGTAGCCTATTGAGTAATTCGAGAAGTATGGGTAGTCAACAAACTCGAGAAGTCTAACTCACTCAAGAAGTCTAACTCTAATCGAGAAGTCAATGAAGTACCTAATTGAGAAGTCTAATACCATGACTTCTCGAAGCGTATTCAAGTGAGTATTCGACTGATTCAAGAGGCTATTTTCAAGGAAAATTACAGAAGAACAAGACAAATCTGTTGAAGCTCGTTCATAACAGGATCAGTAAACCTGGAATGATAGAGACAAGTCTATAATGAAGCTTAGAAGAAGAAGAAGACAAATGACAGAAAGGATAAGGCTGGAAGGAAAAAGACTATCATACTTTGTGTTAGCTAGAAATAGATAATAGTCAAATATAAAGTTGTTTTTGTCTATTTCTAGTTTTAGCTTAACTAATTAGTGAGTGCATGTGCTAAAAGACATGTTGTCTACATAGCAATTTCATAGCCTCATTAGTTAGTGGACCGAATACTCCTATCAAATATTCATACCTTTTTTCTACTTCCAAGAAAAAACAGCTAAAATTTACTTTGAATTTAAGATTGTAGCTGATTCATTATAATACACAATTAGATTGAAAGTTAATCTATTGTGTTATTACATTTCAGCATTTGTATTTAAATAAACAACTGTTAATTGACAAAGCTACAGACACTATCAAACAGTTCATCAAAAGTAAATAAGTGAAAACAAAAAAAAATTGAAGTTATACATCCACCCCTCCTATAAACTTCTGTAACTTTAATTTTTAACAAGTGGTATCAGAGCGAGGTTGTTAACATACATACAGTTTGAAGATCAAAATAAGTTCTCAGAAGCTGAGCAGTATAAATATTCATCCTTTTGACAGAGAAAACTACAACCTATGGAAAAAGAAGATGTTAATGTTCATAAGGGCTGCCAACTCCATGTATCCAGAAATCTTGAAGAATGCTCCCTTTATGCCAGTAACATTGGTTCCTGAAACTACTAGTGGTTCTGAAGTGATACCTGCAACATGGATACCCAATGATCCATCTTAGTACACAGAGAAAGAGAAGGTGTCACTTGACAATAGTTTAATGCTCATATTCATAGAATCTCTAGACATTGTTATGTGCAACAATATTGTCAACTGCACCTCTGCAAAACACATATGGGAAACCATAGAGATTTTGTGTGAAGGAATTGAATAGGTAAGAGACAACCAGAGGTAACTCCTTATCTCACAGTATGAGGCTTTCATATCAAAATAAAATGAAGTCATAAATAAGGTGTTTGAAAGATTCAACAAACTCATCAATGACCTTCAATTCTATGGAAAGTACTATGAAAAAAATGAGAAGAACATGAAATTTTTGTTGACTCTCCCAGAACATTTGGAGCACAAAATCTCTGCAATTAGAAAAGGAAGAGATCTAACAAAACTTTCACTTAAAACCCTCTATGGAATTTTAAAAACATATGAACTGGAATTCTACCAAAAGAAGTCCATTTTAGCAAATAGATGAAAGATGGCCAATGTTTCAAATGACTTAGTTACAAATGAACCATTAAGAACTGAGAAGACTGGTACAAGTACGAAATTGAAGATTGAAGAACTTGAAAAACTGGAACAAGAAGAAAAAGACTCTGTTAAGAGTGAATCAGCTGAAGAAGAGTTCTACACTATTGAAGAACTTGAAGGAATAGACAACAAAACCATGACCTTCATGGAAAAGAAATTGGGAAACTTAAGATTCAAGAAAAACAAAATTTTCAAACCAAGACCAAATTTTAACTCTTCAAGCAAAAGAAAGACTCCAACAAGAAGCAACACCAATGGAGGGTATAAAACTGGAACAGTTGATAGATCTAAAATAAGATGCTATAACTGTAACGAGCTTGGACACTTTGTAACTGAGTGTAGAAAATCTAAAGCAATCAAGAAGGACAAAGATTACTTGGAACTGGAAACCAAGTATGAGGCACTCCTCAAAAAGAAGACAGAAAAGGCTTACATAGTTGAAGGAAAATGATGGGATGATACAGACGAAGATGATGATGAGGAATATGGAAATTTGGCTCTCATGGCTAACTCACATAATGGAGCATCATCCTCAAACACTCAGGTACCTTCATTAGTCTCACTTGACATGTCATACTCTCAGTACAAGAAAACCGTTGAAGAATTGAGCATTGAAATGTTTAATATTCACACTAGTATAACTGATGCATATGAGGAAATTACTAGATTGCTAAAGGCTAATGATAAACTGACTGCTAAGAATGAGACCTTAGAATTGTCCTTTATAAATCTGGAAAACTTGAAACAAGAAAATGAGTATCTCAAGAACAAAGTCACTTTCCTAGAACAGATTGAAAAAGTTCTAAGAGATCAAATCTCTGAGAATGAATTGAAGATAAAAGCCTATCACAACTCATCTGTGACACTGCAAGAATTTCTTGAGAAACACCAAGAGAATTCTAAAGTTAGAGTTGGGTTTAAATATGACACTCTTAAGAATAAAAAGTCTATGTCAACAAAAGGCAAGAAAACTGAGTTTGTTAGAAATCCTCACATTTTGAAAAAATTTAATGCTTTAATTTTTAAGAAAGTAACTGTTGAATTTGATGAAGTCGGTATGTTCATCAAACAACAGCTGAATGATGAGGATGAGCTAACAGGTAAGAGTGATGTGCCTTCTGTTGAAATAGAAGAACTAGTAGTCAAGGCCAAATCCATGCATTTTTAAAATAGAATCAAAACAAAATGTCCATAAAAATGACACCATGCATGCTAAGAAGAAAAAGATAAATAGAAATGGCAAGGTAGGCATTAATAAACACAATAATTATGCACCGGTTCACAATGCTCCTAGTAAGATTTATAAAAACTGTGGATCAACAAATCACCTTACACATGTGTGAAAGACATTTGTTGTTAATAATGCTGAATTTCCATGTGGCTATGTGAAACCTTTGATGCATGATAATCATAAATTCTGTAATAAATTTGATTGTATGCCATGCAACTTGAATGTCATGAATACTTGCCTTAGACTAAGGAAATAACTTGTTGGAGGATGTATCAGTGAAAATCAAGATAACAAAACTGCTAGGCCTAAGTCTGATAGTCTAGTTAAAGGAAGAAAAGACTACATGTAACCAAGAAATGCATCTAGCTATGGAAGTACCAATCAAGCTAAAAATCAAAACCAGAAAAATGAAAGTATGCATGATCAAGTGTGTAAGGCTGTTAAGAACAAGAATGACATTCATGTGACTAAGCATAAAAGACCCAAGCTTATTTGGGCACCAAAGAAAACTTGATTTGTTTGCATTTACAGGGCACATGTAAAAAGAAGGTCATGTGGATCTTGGATAATGGATGTTCAAAGCATATGACTGGTGACAAAGCCATGTTGTCACAATTCAAAGATAAGACTGGCCAAATGGTAACCTTTGGAGAAAACATCATTGGTTTTACCATGGGATATGGCAAATTGATTTATAAAAATGTTGTCATTGAAGATGTATCTTTTGTCAGTGGTTTGAAGCATAATCTACTCATCATCACTCAATTATGGAACAAAGATTTGAAGGTGTAGTTTGAGAAAGAATTGTGTCTCATATCACACAGAAAGACCAAAGAGGTTGCTCTACAAGGAGTAAAGAAATGAAGCCTATTTGTGGCAGATTTGGACTCTGCAAACAAGGAAATAATTTATTATTTTTATACTAAGGCCTCAGAAAATGAAAGCTGGCTAAGGCAGTAAAGACTGTCTCACTTAAGCTTCAAGAACATTAATTCCCTAGTCAAAAGAGAATTAATGAAGGACCTGCCCTCACTTGAATTCTACATAGAAGGATTGTGTGAGACATGTCAAAAGGGAAAGATGAAGAGGTCAAGTCACAAAAGTAAAGAATTCACCTCAATCACCAAACCACTGCAATTGATTTACATAGACCTTTTTGGACCAGTAAATGTCATGTCCGTGTCCAATAAAAGATATGCAGTTGTCATGGTTGATGAATTCTCCAAATATACATGGGTTGAATTCTTGCATTTAAAAGATAAAGTTCCTGAAGTTATTATTGAAAACTTGAGAAGATTGGACAAAGACCCTACACATGTTGTAGCAATAAGAAATAATAATGGAACAAAATTTAAAAATGATACATTAAGTGAATTCTGCAAAGAAAATGGAATCACTCACTAATTCTCAGTTCCAAGAACTCCATAACAAAATGGAGTTTTTAAGAGAAAGACCATGACTCTGATCGAAGCTTCAAGCACCATGTTAGCAGAAGCAAATCTTCCAACCAGTTTTTGGGCTGAAGCTGTTAAGTCTGCATGTTATACTCAAAATAGAACACTCATCACAAAACTAGTTGGAAAGACTCCTTACCACATCATGACAAATAGAATACCATTTGTGAAGTACATGCATGTGTTTGGAGCAAAGTGTTTTGTTCTCTAGGATAATGCTGACCATCTTGGAGAGTTTGAAGCCAAGGCATATGAAGGAAAATTTGTGAGATACTCTTTAGACAAAATTTTCTACAGAGTATATCTGATTGATCAACATATGGTGATGGAAAGTACAAATTTGACATTTGATGACTTTAAGTTTCCTACAATGAACTTGGAACGTGAGAACTGTGACACACTGAGATTTGAAAATGAAATGGAGCCTGAAACATTTGCAACTGAAAGTATTGCCAAAATTCATGAAGATTCACATGTAGACATCTCATATGAAACAACTGTAAAAAAGAAAATGATGATTTTATCCACATTCAGCTTGAAAATTCTCCACACAACTTTTCAAGGGTCTGCAACAAATGGCAACAACTTCAATAATGAGGAAATATGTTCAAGTGATAGAGATGTAGCTCATCAAACTAAATAGAATAGAGCTCATAGAACTAATCAAATCACTGGAAATCCTGATGAAGGTGTGAGGACAAAGAGAACAACTATGAATGAATGCTTATTTGCTTGTTTTATGTCTCAAATTGAGCCAAAAAGAATTGAAAAAGCCATGTTGGATCCAGACTGGATAATTGCCATGCAAGAGGAATTGAATTAATTTATGAGAAATAATGTTTGGGAATTAGTGCCACCTCCAAAGGATAGATCATTAATTGGCACTAATGGGTCTACAGGAACAAAATGGATGAACATGGAATTTTGATAAGAAACAAGGCAAGGTTAGTTGCAAAAGGCTACTCACAAGAAGAAGGCATTGACTATGATGAGACTTTTGATCCTGTTACAAGACTCGAAACCATTAGTATTTTTCTAGCCTTTGCAGCACACTCAAACTTCAAGATCTATCAAATGGATGTCAAAAGTGCACTTCTTAATGGTGAATAAGAAGAAGAAGTGTATGTGCAGCAACCACCTGGTTTTGAGGATTCCAATTTTCCAGATTTTGGTTATAGACTCATCAACGCATTGTATGGACTCAAATAAGCCCCTAGAGCATGGTATGACACTTTGTTAAAATTTCTTCTAAATAATCAATTCACTAGAGGAACAATTGACAAAACTCTTTTCTACAAGAAGCATGGTGATGATATCATACTGGTTCAAATTTATGTGGATGATATCATTTTTCGGTCTACTAATAAAAACTATGTCAAAGGTTCTCTAAGCTAATGCAAAGTGAATATGAAATGAGCATGATGAGAGAGCTCAATTATTTTCTAGGCTTTCAAATAAGTCAAAGAACAGATGTCATTTTCATAAGTCAAACTAAATAAATCAATGACTTACTCAAGAGGTTTGACATGCAAAATTGCTCACCTGCCAAAACTCTAATATCTACAGTTATATAACTTGATGAAGATAAGAAAGGAAATAGTGTAGAAATGAAGACCTATAAAGGAATGATTGGATCTCTTCTCTATCTCACAGCTAACAGACCTGAGATTATGTTTTCTACCTATATATGTGCAAGATTTCAGACAAATCGAAAGGAATCTCATCTCATTGCTGCCAAAAGAATTTTGAGATACCTCAAAGGAACATCTTTCATGGGTTTATGGTATCCTAAAGAAACATGATTAAACTTAGTTGGATACTCATATGCTAATTTTGCTGGATGCAGAGTGGATAAGAAAAGCATGTTAGGTCCAAAATCATCATAGAAGGGGGGGTTGAATATGATGTGGTAGATTTTTCGTTTAATTGCGGATTAAGTGTTTGTGTTCTTTAGATATAAAAATTACAGATAATGAAACACAACGATTCGGGGAAATAACAATGTATTATTAAATCCCTGAGGTGCTACACTTCTAATCAAATGATTAGCTTCAATGGGTTCAAACACAATCACAATGGAAAATACAGTTGGGTGATATTAATGTTCAGCTTTAATGGTGCTCCCGTCTCTATCTCTTTTTTTTTTGTTGAGGATGAATGAATAATCTACTGACCATATTGATTTAACCCATATATAAATTGTAGACTTATTGGAAAATTGAATTCCACAAAGTTTAAGTCCTTTGTTGCGCTTCAAGAGTGGTATTGGTGTGTAGGCGACACAAAACGGTTTGTTGCGCCTTTGAATGTTTGCTGCGCCAAGTGAACTTTGTTGCGCCTTGTTATTTTGTTGCGCCTACACTCTTGTTGCAGTGTGTAGGCGCCACAAAATCCCTTAGAATAATTGATGTGCCTCCAAGTAGACTTGTTGCGCCTGTAGACCCTTTGTTGCGCCTTCACACTGATTGTAGTGTGTAGGCGCCACAAACACTACACTTGAACTTGTGGCGCCACAACATGCTTTGTTGCGCCTGCACTCCCATTCCCTTGTGCAGGCGCCACAAACTTCTTGACTTAGGATAATCTTGAGCTTTTAACTTGTTTTGTTGATCCTAAGTAATGTTTGTTGCGCTTCACACATTGTTCCTCCTGTGTAGGAACCACCAATTGTAGTATTACTTGCCTTGTCATATTTCTTGAATTCTTGAATTAACAACTACTTGAATTTCACTATTCTGGCTTGATCAACTGATTTTCCTCTGATTAATCAGGTCAATTCCTTTCTTGATGTGCTGACGCTTAGTGCACTGGTCTGGTTCACAAACGACTAACACTGAATTGAATTCCCTTGATTCCTGTTATGTTTCAGCTGACTAACTTTGGACTGTTTCATTGCTTCTGATCACTGAAAACCTTTGACAACTATACTTAAATCATTGCACTGTCTTTAGACTGAAATCTACTGAACACTTAGTTGTTGCTGAGGCCTGAACATAGTAATGAACTTCTCTCGCTGTCATTCAGTAAACTTTACATCTTGATTGCTCTGCAGTGATGAATGTATTATTTCTGTTTGCATGTCCTTCTGGATTCCTGTGCTGCATATTAGTATTATTTATCTGTCTTTGTTTCTTAGTTGAGTTATCGTTATCACTATTACATACTACGTTACATTATGCCTTACAATCTCCCCCTATTTGTTTGTTAGAGTTCGACAAGCAAATCCTGTGAGAGGATAACTCAACTGATACTTACAAGAAAAAGTAAAGTGCAGAAAGACAGTAAATAATATTAAATACATTCTGGATTAGATTTTTCATTTCCAGATTTCTTGTGTACAATAGAAGTTTGTTCCTCTAGCCTGAACAGATAATTCTATGATCTTCTTCTTCTTTGTACAGAGTCTTGCCTGTGTTTAGATCTTGTTTCAGAGTAATGCTTTCTTAGCTCTTCTTCCTTTTCTTCTAACCTTGTCTTCACTAAGTCTCTAGCTTCTACTTCAAGAGTGTTGACAGGAGATGGATCTTCTAACTTCTTCAGAATCTCAGTGAGAAACGCCGTTGAATTTATCTTGGAGATTGACTCGAAGGCCAGAGATTGTCTCTTTGAAAACACGAACACTGTTATTCTTTTTGGAAAGCCTTTAACTCTGTCTGTGTCATGCATCGACTCTTCTGCCAGTTTCTCCCTTAGAACATCTTCAATCATCCTCAAAGCCTTATTGTCTGATTTTACAGTGGATCTCTTTACCCTTGAGAAGACTTTTCGGATTGTTTCAGAATTGTTTCTCCTTAGTCTTGATAAATCCTTCTTCTTATCTACTCCATTCTTCTTGAATAGGAAGTATTTTGTTCCATTTGGCTCTGTCTGAATACAAGGTTCAGAATCTTTTATGGTTTCAAGTACTTCTGTTCCATCCTCTCTTTTTACAAGCACTGGTTCTTGATAGTATCTGGTCATTTCCATTAGGTATCTTCCTGATGTTTTAATTGCTCTGTTCAGTCTGAATGCATACATCAACTCAGCAGCATATAAATCTTCTTGAGTTCTGTTCTTCTTGCTTCTGAGTCTCCCTTCTACATACCGCATGAACATTTCATGGCTTGAATCCAGACATTCATCTATCAACGTTAAGTTGTGAAGAGTTGTTGCTTTGTAGTACTTGACCACCGGAGGCTTCTCAAATGCTTCGACACCGATCTCTATTATTTTCTTCTCAATTAGATCTCTCAGTATCTCATTTGTTTTGTTTCCTCCAAAGATGACTTTCCTCTTTAGCACGTATAACTCCACTATGTTCATCTTTTTGAAGCTCTTTGTTGACATAATCCTCGATCCTAGTGATGTTGAATTGATGTACATTTTCCAACCAGATTTTAAGGCACTTACTGACACGCTTGTTATTTCATCTGAAAGCATAGCATAGAACTCATGAACATCTTCACAATTTTCTTTCAGGGTTCTGAAAAGGTCAAGGACTTCTCTGTCTTTCTTTTGAGTTAATGTCAACTCTTTCTTTTTGAGCAGATTCCTTGCTTCATCCCAATCAGGACCAACTTTTGATTCAATGTCCTTCATTCTATTCCTTCTTTCNAACATCTTCACAATTTTCTTTCAGGGTTCTGAAAAGGTCAAGGACTTCTCTGTCTTTCTTTTGAGTTAATGTCAACTCTTTCTTTTTGAGAAGATTTCTTGCTTCATCCCAATCAGGACCAACTTTTTATTCAATGTCCTTCATTCTATTCCTTCTTTCAAATGCGTGTTGGACTCTTTTCCATTTTCTCTTCATTAATTCTTGAGCTTGATCTATGTCTTGAGTAATAACTTCATCTATACCAACTAGAAGACAGTCGTTATCAAAAGCATCTTTTTAAGCAAACTCTTCCTCAACATCTATTCCAGCGGCCTTCGCTGTTTCCTCTATTTCTCTTTCAGAACCAAGAACAATACAAATAAAAGAAGTTGGAGCTGAAATGATATTGGAATATACAGCTCAGGGGGAGACAGATTTCTTTTATAGGCCTGGAGCGAGGCAACTTGAAGAAGGAGAAATTCGTGAACCCTATGTGCCAATGGAGATTCCAACTGAAAGAGAAATAGAGGAAACAGTAAAGGCCGCTGGAATAGATGTTGAGGAAGAGTTTGCTGAAGAAGATGCTTTTGAGTAATAACTTCATCTATACCAACTAGAAGACAGTCATTATCAAAAGCATCTTCTTCAGCAAACTCTTCCTCAACATCTATTCCAGCGGCCTTTGCTGTTTCCTCTATTTCTCTTTCAGTTGGAATCTCCATTGGCACATAGGGTTCACGAATTTCTCCTTCTTCAAGTTGCCTCGCTCCAGGCCTATAAAAGAAACCTGTCTCCCCCTAGGCTGTATATTCCAATATCATTTCAGCTCCAACTTCTTTTTCTTGTATTGTTCTCTCCCCCTCAGTTGGGTTATCCTCCCTGCTGATAGGAGTAATCTGAGCTGTTGAAGTTGATTGAGTAGAAATAGGGACTTTCTGAGCTAGCAGTTGTTTAACCAAATCTTTGATTTCTTTCATTTCCGTGTTCTGCCGCTCCTGCACCTCCAAGATCTTTCTTAAAGAAAAGTGAAGTTCAGTTACCTGGGCCTCCAGATTTAGAATCCTTTGGCTATGTGCAGTGTGTGCTATGTGTGGGGTGTTTATTTGGGTAGAGGGTGTCTCACTCCTTACTGTTTCTGTGTTTTCACGACCCTCAACACTCACACTCGGGAAATCAGGGTCAGGGAACATAAGATGACTAAGGTCAAGTGTTTCACTCGATTCCATAAAAGCACTGCTATCTTCTGTACCTGCATTAAAATCCCTATCCCTTCTATGGGTAGGTTGCCTCTCCACCGGACCACTTTGGGTGGGGAGAACTCCTTTTTCAGGAACTGGGGGTTTGAGACCCAGTGTGGTCACCACTATGGATTCTGTAATGATTGGCAGAGTTGAAGAATCCGTGATGCCAGCTGAAGCCATTGAAGGCTTTACCTACTCAGAGACACCCTGAACAGGTTCTACTACCGAAGCAGCAGATGCTCTATTAAAATAGTCCACATCCCTGCTATGTGTGTGTTGTCCCTCCACCTGACCTGTAAAGGTGGGGAAGACTTCCTGATAAGGAGCTGGAATTTGAATCTCCAGGGGGTCACCACTTCAGGCAATGTAGTGAATGACAAATTAGAGCCTGTGGTGCCCCGCGACGCCTGTAAAGGCACTTCCACTTGAAGTGGTGATGCTGTTGACACAGCTACTCCTTGAATGGAGACCTCTTCCCTTCTATGAGAGAGTTGCCTTTCCACTTCACCCACTTGGGGAGGGAAAACATCCTGATTAGGATCTGGAGATGTTAAGTCCAGGGGGGTCACCACATTTGACAATGTAATGAATGGCTCGTGAGAGTCAGTGATGCCCCCTACTGTCTGTGAAGACAGGTTCTGAATTGGATCAACCAAAACAGTACTAGCTACTGAAGTAGCAGATATTGTTATAACCTCTGTTCCTTTTTCCGTACCTTTCAGGATTTTATCAATTTCAGAATTAAGATTACGAAGGAAAAGAAAAGTTTCAGAGATTGGAGAATCAGGTTCCTGGTTCACAGTTGCCCTAGGTTTAAAATTCATTTTTCGTCGTTTTTGAGAGGGCAGAGCTGTAGGGGATATTTCAATAATTTCCTGATTCGGTAGGGACTCCCTATCATCTACATCAATGGTTCTTTTTCTTGTGTTGGGAGATGAAGGGAGTGTTTGTTGATGTCTGGCAGTGGTTAGAACTGGTTGGTCTTGACCAAGTTCATTGCCAGCTTCTATGGCCACTGAGGGCTCTTGTGTGTGCATTGCCGTTTCAGGCTCAGTAGGAGTTAGTGTGACAAAATTCTCTGTTAGAAAAGCAGAAAAGTCAAAGTCAAGAAGAGTACCTTCATCCATTTGATCATCAGAAATATTTGGAATGTACACCTCTGTAGTCTGATCTTCTTCCACTAAGTCCTCAAGATTGTCCTCCTCTGTTGGATTTTCAGGGATATTCCTTTCTTCTTCTTCTTGAATTGGTTCTTCCTCTTGATCAGAACCAGCTTCTTCCATACTTTCATCTTCTTTTTCAGTGCCTGGTTCACTCTCAGATGCTTCTTTGCTTTCTGAATCAATTGATGTTTCAGCTTCATTCTCCTTTTGAGATGATTGTTCTTCTGAATTTGCATGAGCTGATTCATCAGTTTCAGATACATGATCTTCTTCAGAGGTTGTCTCTCTTTCTGCCTCAGATGCAGCTTCTTTTTCTTCTTCTTCATCAACCTGTCTAAGAAGATCAAAGTAATCTATAATAGGATCATTCAGTGGAGCGGGAGTATACCTGTTGGGATAGTCAGCCTCATTCCTTAGTCTTAAGATTGTCTTTAACTGAAGAGAGGGTGACTCTTCCAGCTCACTGTTCTGAAAGGATTGGAGTTGATCAGCAGTCAGTACTTGGTTCAGCACCAGCTGTAGAAATCTTGGATACAGACAGAAATTCTCCATTTTTGCCTGATTATATAGGATTTCTTTCATGATCATCTTCCCAATATTGATTCTTGATCCAGAAGCCACTGCATATCCAATCACTTTGTTGAAATTTATGATTCCGTGGAAGCCCCCTGTCTTTGGTGCAAAGCAATGAGACAGGATGTTGAAAAACAGATTCCATNGAGCAATGAGATAGGATGTTGAAAAACAGATTCCATTCCTTGGGTAAGTGATTCTTATAAATCTTCTTTGGAAGATTGTTGTTTACTCTTGTGTAGTGTAGGAACATGAAGAAATTATCCAAATCTGTTTGAGATGGTGCATCTTCAAAATCTTCAGTTGGCAAATGAAGTGCCTGATTTATGTCATTCTCTGTTATTCGCACTTTTTGCCGCTTGATTGTGCAAGAGAAAGCTGATATTCCATCTGCAGATGTGTCTTTAGAAGACCTGTACACCTGTCTCAGAAGATTTCTATTTAAAGGAACGTCAGTAATTAGTGCATAACGGACTATAGAATTTTCATTTAAGAACCTAGCCCAATTACCTAACTCTCCTGCTTCAGTCCAATTATCTGCTACGACAGATAAATAATTAGTCTTTTTAATCTCAAAATGACCTGCCATTTAATTAAAAATGAAAAATAATTTTTAGGAATTAAAATTACTAATTAATGTTGAATTAAAAAATAATAATGGACTAAAATCCTAAATAGAATTAAAATTACTAAGAGTGACTTGTAATTAATAAATAATAAACTCCTAGTAACCTTAGCACACTTTTAATTAAACCACAATTTTTAATCGATTTTATTAGTCAAGAACCCTAGCCAATATTGTTCGAATATTGATAATTGTTAATCTTAAAAGCCTTAACCAAATTCAATGAGACCAAATGCAAATTAAAGAACTGATAGTGGGTCTCACAAAAATGATCTTGGATTAAAATATGGAAAAGAAATGGCTTGCTATTGATCGATTAAAATTTGTGAAACTATGAGTTTTTCTTGCGCCTCCAGTGTATGTATGCTGTGTATATATCAAATGAGGCGTAGCAAAACAACATATATATGTATTTATAGGCGCCATAAAACTGAACAAAATATGCTTAAGTACTTTTGTTGCGCCTGCACAGTGGTTGCACTGTGTAGGCGCCATAAACTATCTTGGCGCAAGAAACTGCTAGATAGTTTTTGTTGTGCCTTCACAGTGAACCCACTGTGTAGGCGCCACAAAGTACTCTGGCGCCACTTGAACAACAAAATCTGATTAAGTACTTTGTTGCGCCTTTACAGTGCAAGCACTGTGTAGGCGCAACAAAGTCTATAGGCGCCACTTGA
>QRFB01006645.1:0-37075 GCA_008931105.1 Oenanthe javanica
TTCTTTCAATTTATCCTCAGAAAGTAACCCATCAGTAGATGGTCCTGAAGAACTGCCATGTTTCTCAAGCTTCAACCATTGTGACATGAAGTGAGAGCTAGGGCCACTTGTTATAGTGGTCCCCACAGTATCAATTTTCTCATCTAATTTCTCAGATGATTCCAAAGATACTGGATGAATATGTGATTTCTCCCTAGGAGACAACCTTTGAATGAATGAGTATTGTCTAGGGGGTGCAATTTGCATGGAGTGAAGGTCCCCTAGATTACCCAATGTCTGTGAAGACATGGTTTCCAAAGGCTCATTAATGAGACCAATGGGTGATGAAACTCTAGCCCCCACAGAGTCTGAATTAAAAACTTCTAGAACCTCTGTGATTTTGATGGTGTCATCAGGATATATCCCAGTATGTATTCCCTCACCATCTAGATGTATGTCCTGGGTGGTGAGCAAGATGTCATACACCAAGTCACTTGAAATTGGCTCACCAGGATGATTAGATTCCTGGTGATCAATAACCTTTTGTGTTTGGCTAGACACAATTGGTTGAGAAGAAATTTGAGGAGAAAAAGAAATGTTTTTAGAAGTGATGAGTGTTGGCAACTCTCCTTGAGAAAATGGGCAAGTTTCAATGGACATTCCTATGTTCTCTTGTATCTCCTTTTCAACTATACTTCTATCAGCAATAAGAGTGAGTTTTTGTGCTGGTGTAGACTCTTTACAGAGTGGAGTGGGTTGGCTCCCAATTTTAATAGATGCATTTTGTTGAGAAAGTGCACCTAGTAGCAGGTGTAGACCCTTTATAACCTGTACACCCTATTGGGAGGATGTAGAGTGGTCTAGTATGGTCTCTTTACTTTTCTTTCTCCTCTTGAGAGGTTTCACAGGTGACTCATCTGAGTGAGATTCTTCAACACTTTCTAAAACTACTTCAAGCTTTTTCTTTGAAGCATGTTTTCTCCTTTTCTTCTTTTCAACCACACCATGTTGAGAGGATGTGGAGGTTGGCTCACTATCATCTAGGAGATTTGAAAGAATAGACTCAGTTGGGTTAAGAGTTCCTGGTTAGGTGCATTAGGTACTTCTGCATCCATAGAACTCTCTACTGGAAGCAAATAACCATATGTAGGCTTCACTAGTGGATACCCTTCAAATACACTCCTTATATGAGGTGTGATTTGAAGAGGTAAATTCATTGTGCTTCTCCTATCCAATGTAGAAAAAATGATTTTTAACATGGACTTAGAGTAGCCAATTCTATTTTTGTTCATCCTATGTAGTTCAATCAAACTGACATTTTTATAATTGAGAATTGATTGAATAAAATGAGGGGGGGAAATCTTATTACCTCTTTTGGGAATCCTGGTTATGAGCTCCCTAAGAATGAGTCTGCCTATATTGAGCTTCTGGTTGTGGGCCAATGAGTAGGCGAGCTTTAAGGCAACTGAGCTTATTTGATCAAATCCTATCTTCCTGCAGGTGAAAACCCTCTGTAGTGTGTCAAAGAGGAATGACCACTCCTTTCGAACAAACTTCTTATTGAGCTTCCCCAACTTGATTTCATCAGAGTACCTGATAAACTCCACGAAGTCCTCCAGCTCAGCATCTGTTGGCACCCTGTTATGGTTCTCTATGGGAAGAGACAAACTTGCATTCATATCATTTTCATCAAATGTGATGTTCTCTTGTTGGATCTTGTAGGTGACTAAAATCTTGGAGCTATTGTTCTCCAAAACAACCTCCTCCCAATTTGTAGTATTCCAGAACTTCTCAAGTATGTCCAAGTATAATGGTGGGTTGTTCAACAGAGCCTCCTTCAGGTATGATTCAATGAGAAATTTAGTGAAACACTTATACTGAGGCTTGGCATCTACATCTCTGGCAATAGCTAGAAAGTTGGTTTCTGGAATGACATATACCTCAACTACAGGGATGAAGCTAGAAGATGCCATTAGAGTAGTGTGTAGAGAAAGAGAAGTGAAGAAATGAAGGTTTTAGAGAAAACAAGTAAGAGAGTTCGAATGTAACTATTGAGAACAAATGGTTTTTTGAGTTTGCGATTAAGTGTAAAAATGAAATGTTAGATCCACTTTGCTATTTATATGACTTAGACAACTCGACTAGAATTGTAATCTTTTGAATGATCGAGAACTCAGAAGATGAATAAAGTTGCTTTAGTAGAGAACTGTCAAAATTTGATCTAGAACTCTTGTTTGTATGTATATTCAAGAAGTGTAACAATCGAGAACTCAATAAAACAAAACAAACCATTCGAGAACTGAACCATTCGAGAACTCAGTGTGAAATTGACCGAGAACTCTAGTGATCAAGAACTCAAATACCAAATTGATCAAGAACTCACTAAAGAATGATTCAAGAACTCTATTTGAGACTAACTGAGAACTCAAGAATTGTACCTAGTCGAGAAGTTATAAATGAATGGCAACTTAATCACAAACTTGAGTTTTAAAAGTTTACTCTATTTCCACTTCGAAAATAAAGTAAGAAAAATTTATCAAGCACACATTTTTCAGACTAAATTCAAATCAAATTAATTTAATCTGGAAAGAAAAATATATTTGTTAAATATTCCTGCAGATTTGAATATCACACTTGTTATTTAAAGATGCACAAGTATAATAATTCTTTTTAGGTTTACTTAGAACATGAAAATAATTCCAAGCTACAATTTTAATTTTTCAGAAACAATGTACAACAATATGACTGATATATTTATAAATATACATCAATTTACTTCATTTACATAAATCATTGAGAATTCATATTTGTGAAGTAATTGTTGTAACAGTTGGTGAGATATATTTATGTATCCACTACCCACAAGAATTTAGCATCCCAATCTCACTAACCAACCTGTTAAAGGTGGCTTCATCTAGTGGTTTAGTAAATATATCAGCAAACTATTTTTGTGTAGGAACATAGAATAATTCAATCACACCATTTTCTGCATGTTCCCTTATGAAATGGTACTTTATATCAATGTGTTTTGTCTTCGAATGATTCACTGGATTTGCAACAATGGATATAGCACTAGTGTTATCACACATGATAAGAATTCTTTCCAAAACTAGTCCATAATCCCTTAACTGATTTCTTATCCAAAGCACTTGAGCAAAATAACTTTCAGCAGCTATATATTTAGCCTCAGTTGTAGAAGTTGAAAATGATTGTTGCTTCTTGTTATACCATGACACCAATCTCTGTCCAACGAATTGACAGCTACCAGAGATGCTCTTTCTATCAACTCTGCACCCAGCAAAATCAGTATCAGAATATCCAACTATATTGAATCATGTTTCCTTTGGGTACCATAACCCATCTATGTAGTTCCTTTGAGATATCTCAGTATTCTCTTGACAGCAATGAGATGAGATTCATTTGGATTGGCCTGAAACCTTGCACACAAACATGTAGAGAACATAATATCTGGCCTACTAGCTATTAAATATAGTAGAGATCTAATCATTCCTCTATATGTCTTCATGTCTACACTTTTTCCCTTCTTATCTTCATCAAGTTTGATAGTTGTAGACATTGGAGTTTTTGCAGGTGAGTAATCTTGCATGTCAAACCTTTTGAGCAAGTAATTAATGTACTTAGTTTGCCTTATAAAGATTTCATCTGTTCTTTGACTTACTTGAAGGCCTATAAAGTAATTGAGCTCTCCCGTCATGCTCATTTCATATTCACTTTGCATGATCTTTGTGAATCTTTGACAACTTTTCATTTATAGAGCCAAAAATGATAACATCCACATAAATTTGAACTAGGATGATGTCCTCACCATGCTTCTTGTAAAATAGAGTTTTATCAATTATTCATCTAGTAAATTGATTTTCCAGTAGAAACTTTGACAGTTTGTCATACCATGCTCTTGGGGCTTGTTTGAGTCCATACAATTCCCTGAGAAGTTTGTAGACAAAATCAGGAAATTTGGAATCTTCAAAGCCAAGTGGTTGTTAACATAAACCTCCTCTTCCAATTCACCATTTAGAAATGCACTTTTAACATCCATTTGATAGATTTTGAAATTTGAATGTGCTGCAAATACTAGAAAATTCTTATTGCTTCTAGTCTTGCAACTGGAGAAAAAGTTTCATCATAGTCAATGCCTTCTTCTTGTGAATATCCTTTTGCCACCAATCTTGCCTTGTTCCTTATGGTAGTTCCATGTTCATCCATTTTGTTTCTATGGACCCATTTAGTGCCAATAATTGATCTGTCTTTTGGAGGTGGCCCTAATTCCCAAGCATTGTTCCTCTCAAATTGGTGTAATTCTTCCTGCATGGCAACAATCCAGTCTAGATCCAACAATGCTTCTTCAACCTTTTTGGGTTCATTTTGAGAAAGAAAACATGCATACAAACATTCATTTATGGTTTCCATTCTTATTCTCACCTTCATCAGGATTTTCAATGATTTGATCTATACTATGAGCTCTATTCCATTTTGTTTCATGAGCTGCACCTCTTACATTTGAACTAGTTTCCTCCTGATTCAAGTTTTTTGCATATGTTGTTGATCCTTGAGAGGATCCCTCTGAATGCATACTAGGGTTGTGATGAGCATTTTCAAGTTGAATGTGACTGAAATTCTCAATAATTCTCTCTCCATTTTCACCATGTGAAATATCCACATGTGAGATTTCATATGCATTTTCATCCTTTTCATTTTCAGATGCCTCTATTTCCATTTTCATTTCATTTTCAAATCTCAAGGTGTCATAGTTTTCTTTTTCAAGACTCATGGCAAGAAATTTGAAGTCATCAAAAGTCACATTTTTGCTTTCCATCACTTTCTGTTGATCAATCATATATACTTTATAAACAATCTTGTCCAAGGGGTACCCTACAAAAATTCCTTCATATGATTTGGCTTTAAATTTTTCTAGATGATCAGCATCATCTTTGAGGACAAATCACTTTGCTCCAAACACATGCATATACTTGACAGGTGGTCTTCTATTTGTCATGATATGATAAGGAGTCTTTCCAACTAGTTTTGTGATGAGTGTCCTGTTTTGGGTGTAACATGCAGTCCTAACAGTTTCAACCCAGAAATTAGTTGGTAGACCTGTTTCTGCTAGCATGGTTCTTGCAGCTTCAATTAAAGTCTTGTTTTTCCTCTCAACAACTCCATTTTATTGTGGAGTTCTTGGAGCTGAGATTTGGTGAGTAATTTCATTTTCTTTACATAATTCACTCAATGTAGTATTTCTGAATTATGTTCCATTATCATTCCTTATAGCCACAACAGGTGTTGGGCCTTTATCCAGTCTCCTCAGATTTTCAATGATAAGATCAGGAGCTTCATGTTTTGAGTGCAAGAAATCCACCCATGTGTATAAAAATTATCAACCATGACAAGTGTATATCTCTTCTTGGACATTGAAATAACATTTACTAGTCCAAATAGATCCATATGAATTAATTGTAGAGGCTTTGTGATTGAGGTGAATTGTTTACTTCTGTGACTGGACATCTTTATCTTTCTCTTTTGATATGCCTCACACAATCCTTCTATACAGAATTTAAGTGAGGGCAAGTCCTTTACTAATTCTCTTTTGACTAGAGAATTGAGATTCTTGAAGTTCAAATGAGACAACCTCTTGTGCCAAAGCCAACTTTCACTTTCAGAGTCTCTGGTGTAAAAACAACATATTTTATCCTTGTTTACAGAGTCCAAGTCAGCTACAAACAGGCTTCCCTTCCTTACTCTTTGAAGAGCAATTTCTTTGGTTTTTTTATGAGATATGAGGCACATTTCTGTATCAAACTCCACCTTCAAGTCTTTGTTACAGAATTGAGTGATGCTCAACAAGTTATGCTTCAAACCATTTACCAAAGCTACATATTCAATGACAACATTTCCATGAATCAATTTGTCATATCCTATAGTGAAACCAATGCTGTTGTCTCCAAAGGTCACCATTGGGCAAGCCTCTTCCTTGAATTGTGATAGCAGGGCTTTTGATCAGTCATGTGCCTTGAGCATCCATTGTCCAAGATCCACATAACCTTCTTCTTCTTACCGGTGCCCTATACTAAAAACAATATCAAGTTTTCTTTGGTACCCAAACTAGGTTGTGTCCTTTTTACTTAGTTACATAACTGCTATTCTCAACAGTCCTAGTCATCTTGTCATGCACAATTTCCTTTTTCTGATGTCCAGTTTTAGTTTGGTTGGTGCTACCTTAACTAGATGCATTTCTATGTGATATGGAGTGTTTTCTTCCTTTAGTTGGACTAATGGATTTGGGTCTAGCAGTTTTGTTATTTTCATATTGACTGATAAATCCTTCAACAAGTTGTTTTCTTAATCTAAAGCAGGTATTCATAACATTCAGGTTGCATGACATACAGTCACATTTGTCATAGAATTTATGATTATCATACATCAAAGTTTAATATAATCACAAGAAAATTCAGCATTATCAACAACAGGTTTATTGCATACACGAGTAAGATGATTAGTTGAACCACAGTTTTTACAAATCTTTCTAGGAGCATTGTAACCAGGTGCATAATTGTTGTGTTTATTAATGTCTATTTTTCATTTCTATTTACCTTTTTCTTCTTAGCATGCATAGAGTCATTTTTTCTGGACATTTTCCTTGCTTTAAAGCTTAATAGAGGTGGAATTGGTCTTGACTGTTTGCTCTTCAATTTCAACCCAAGGCACATAATTCTTAGCCTCTGACTCATCCTCATCATTTAACTATTGCTTGATGATTATACTTGCTTCATCAAACTCAACAGTTTCCTTTTTTAAAATTGGAGCTTCAACAGTTTTCAAAATGTGAGGATTGTCAGAGAATTTAGTTTTCTTGCCTTTTGTTAACATAGACTTTTTCTTTTTAAGAGTGTCATAGTCAAACTCAACTCCAACCTTAGAATTTTCCTGGTGTTTTTCACGAAACCCTTGTAGAACTACAAATGAGTTTTGATAAGATTTTATTTTCAGTTCATTATAAGAGATTTGATCTCTTAAGAACTTTTCAATATGTTCTAAGCAAGTAATCTTATTTTTCAAGTACTCATTCTCTTGTTCCATGGATTACATGTTAACCAAGGATAATTCTAGATATTCATTCTTAACAGACAGTTCATTATTAGCTTTCAACAATCTATCTATTTTCTCATAAGGAGCATTCATACTGGTATGTATATTAAACATCTCAACACTTAATTCTTCCATAGTTTTGTTATATTCAGATTTTGACATTTCAATAGAACTTAGGATTGGTACATGATTTGTTGAGGTTTATACTCTTTCATCTGATTTGGCCATGAGTGTCAAATTCCCATATTCTTCTTCTTCATCCTCATCAGTGTCATCCCAGCATTTGCCTTCAGCAATGTATGCTTTACCAGTTTACTTCTTTAACAAAGCTTCATAGTTGGCTTCCAATTCCAAATACTCTTTGTCCTTTCTGGCTGCTTTTAGCTTTCTACACTCAGTGGTAAAGTGTCCCAATTCATCACAATTATAACACCTTATTTTTTATCTTTCAACAGATCCAGTTTTGTAACCTCCTTTCAAATCGCTCTTGAGACCTTTGCCTTTGCTTGAAGAGCCAAATTTTGGTTTTGGCTTGAAGATTTTGTTTTTCTTAAACCTGAAGTTTCCAAAATTTCTAGCCATGAAGGCCATAGATTTGTTTTTCATGCTCTCAAGCTCCTTAATAGTGTAGAACTCATCTTCATCAGATTCTCCCTTAACAGGTTCTTCTTCATTGTCTTTTTCAACACTTTCCTCACTCTTCATTCTTTGGCTTGTACCAACACTTTCCATCTTTCTTGGTTTTTTGACAATTAGGGAACTAGAGACATTTTCCATCTTACTTTTATTTCTTAGAATATATTTCTTTTAAAAGTACTCTAGTTCATGTCTTCAGTATCCCATATAGAGTTTCCAGTGGAAGTCTTGCTAAGTCTCTTCCTTCTCTGATAGCAACAATTTCGTGTTCCAAATGCTCTGGAAGAGTTAACAAGAACTTCAAATTTTTTACTTTTTTTTATAGGCTTTTCCATGTAACTGCAGTTCATTGATTAATTTGTTAAACCTCTCAAAGACCTCGATTATGCTTTCATTTGGTTTTGCCATGAAAGCTTTATATTGTGAGACCAACAGTTATCTTTTATTTTCTCTTACTTCTACCATGCCTTCACATAGCAGCTCTATGGTTTCCCAAATGTGCTTGGAAGTGGTGCAGTTGACAACATTGCTGTATATGACCATATCNTCATGCTCTCAAGCTCCTTAATAGTGTAGAACTCATCTTCATCAGATTCTCCCTTAACAGGTTCTTCTTCATTGTCTTTTTCAACACTTTCCCCACTCTTCATTCTTTGGCTTGTACCAACACTTTCCATCTTTCTTGGTTTTTTGACAATTAGGGAACTAGAGACATTTTCCATCTTACTTTTATTTCTTAGAATATATTTCTTTTAAAAGTACTCTAGTTCATGTCTTCAGTATCCCATATAGAGTTTCCAGTGGAAGTCTTGCTAAGTCTCTTCCTTCTCTGATAGCAACAATTTCGTGTTCCAAATGCTCTGGAAGAGTTAACAAGAACTTCAAATTTTTTACTTTTTTTTATAGGCTTTTCCATGTAACTGCAGTTCATTGATTAATTTGTTAAACCTCTCAAAGACCTCGATTATGCTTTCATTTGGTTTTGCCATGAAAGCTTTATATTGTGAGACCAACAGTTATCTTTTATTTTCTCTTACTTCTACCATGCCTTCACATAGCAGCTCTATGGTTTCCCAAATGTGCTTGGAAGTGGTGCAGTTGACAACATTGCTGTATATGACCATATCTAGAGAGTCAATCAGGATGAGCATGAAACTGTTGTAAAGAGCCACTTTCTCTCTTTCAATGTCAGTGTACTGAGTTGGATCTTTTGGTACCATGTGGCTGATATCACCTCTGAGCCACTAGTTGTTTCAGGAACTAGTGTCACATGCATGAAGAGTCCATTTTTCAGGATCTCAGGATACATGTAGTTTTCAGTCTTGATGAATGTGAGCATTTTCTTTTTCCATAGAATATAGTGTTCTCTGTAAAATTGAGGAATCTTGATGCTGTTAAGTTTTTAGGAACTCATTCTGNATCTCTTCCTTCTCTGATAGCAACAATTTCGTGTTCCAAATGCTCTGGAAGAGTTAACAAGAACTTCAAATTTTTTACTTTTTTTATAGGCTTTTCCATGTAACTGCAGTTCATTGATTAATTTGTTAAACCTCTCAAAGACCTCGGTTATGCTTTCATTTGGTTTTGCCATGAAAGCTTTATATTGTGAGACCAACAGTTATCTTTTATTTTCTCTTACTTCTACCATGCCTTCACATAGCAGCTCTATGGTTTCCCAAATGTGCTTGGAAGTGGTGCAGTTGACAACATTGCTGTATATGACCATATCTAGAGAGTCAATCAGGATGAGCATGAAACTGTTGTAAAGAGCCACTTTCTCTCTTTCAATGTCAGTGTACTGAGATGGATCTTTTGGTACCATGTGGCTGATATCACCTCTGAGCCACTAGTTGTTTCAGGAACTAGTGTCACAGGCATGAAGAGTCCATTTTTCAGGATCTCAGGATACATGTAGTTTTCAGTCTTGATGAATGTGAGCATTTTCTTTTTCCAAATATAGTGTTCTCTGTAAAATTGAGGAATCTTGATGCTGTTAAGTTTTTAGGAACTCATTCTGATCTTTGTACTGTTTGTATGTCAACAGCCTGCTCAGATACAACTTGTTGGGAATGGGTTGAGTCAAAACTATATAGAGGAGGGATGAATGTATAGCTTGAGATCTTTTTGTAGCCTTTGAATCTTTATTCTGTTTGAACTAATAACTTATATTGTAGCTTTATTAACTTTATCAGTGTTGATCTTAGAGATGTGAAAATTAAATAAAAACTTCACAATTAACTATCAATCTAATTTTATATTAGAATGATTTGCTACAATCTGATAATCTTTGTATAATTCTCAACTTCTTATTCTTGAGAGAAATCAAGGAAAACAGATTAATACAATTTTTCACTCTCCACTATCTAGTGAAGTTGTGTTCTATACTATATAGACAACATGTCTCATTTGCACATGCTTTTACTAGATAGTTATGCTAAAACTAGAAATAGACAAGAAATACTTTACATTTGACTGCTATCTATTTCTAGCTAACATAGTTCTTTGACAGTTTTTTCCATTCTGCTTTCTTCCTTCTATCTTTGTCTTCTTTTCCTTTCAAGCTTAATTGTAGACTTATCATTATCTTCAAAGGTTTGACTGACCTAATCACGACAATGCTTCAAATTAATTATCTTATTCTTCTGCAAATCTCCTTAAAAATAGCTGTTTGAAACATTCGAATACTCAGCTTCATTACACTTCGAGAAGTCATGTTGTGAACTGCTCAATCGAGTACTTGTGAGACTTCTCGATTGGTCTTTCACTTGAGACTTCTCGAATATCTAGATTTCTCGATTGCATATTTCTTTTGATAAATTCTCGATCAGGCCAGACTTCTCGATTGACTTGATTTCATAGACTTCTTGATTGATTGATTTCACAGACTTCTTGACTGACTCACTTCACTGATTTCTCAATTTCTTCCTCAGCTAACTTCTCGATTTGTTTAACTGGACTTCTCGATTGACCATTTCTTTGCACTCCTCGAATGACTCAATATCACTGACTTCACGATTGAGTAGACTTCTTGATTGAGTTTTCCTGATGCATGATTCATAGAATCTTCTACTAGTACAATTATTCTTGATAGTACTCAATTATATTTGGAGATGCAGTAGAAACAAGTTTCTAATTGCAAGTACATAGTAAAATAAACTCACTATTTAATACAAGAAGTACTAGAATGTTATAATATGACAAGTAAATAAAATATGGTAGGCTTGATTTGGTCCAACAATAGCGGATTTACAATCTTTATGAACAATGACATCTTCTTTTCCAGATAATGATTTTAACCTGTCAAACAGGGGAACCTTGATACTTCCAACTTTTTGAGAACTCATTTTGTACTTGAAGAATTTTAGATCTCAAGAAAAATTAATTTCTTAAAAAATAAAATTAATTCGAAATAAAATTTTAATTTTGAAAAATAAAATTTTTGATTCGAATTCTTGAAGATTGAAATTCTTAAAAATATTAGTGGACTTAAAATCTTGGAAAAAATTCAAAATTGATTTTTCTCTAAAAATAAAGAAATTTCAAGATAAATTTTTCTAGATCTAAAAGTACACTTTTTAAAAAACTTTTTCATATCTTAATTTATAACTTCAATCAACAAGCTCTGATACCAATTATTAGGCCCCAAATCATCATAGAAGGGGGGTTGCATATGATGTTGGTCATTTTTTGGTTTTAATTGCGGATTATGATTTGTGTGTATTTTGGTTGAGATCTAAGGTAGAGTAAACAATCAACACAATCAATTCGGGAAAATATAGATATATTAATAAATCCATGAGGTGTTACACTATAATCAAATGATTAGCTACAATGATTCACAATCAATACATCAACAAGGTACATGATGTGTTTATGATTCAACTTTAATGGAGCTCCGTAGGTTGTTGAACGTATTGAAGACGATGCATACTCTAATTACTTCTGTTGTAAATCATTCCTATTTATAGTATATGATTTAATTCAAAGACACGAGTTGCTCAGAGCGCCTGAAGAATGGCTTGGTGGCGCCGAGAGAAATTGGTTTTGTGGCGCCTTGAAGAAATGATTCGGTGGTTCCTTGAAGTCATTATTTGAAGGCTCCTTGTAGTCTTACCTGTTGGGTTCCGAGGCATAAAACGCAGCGGATTAAACGTAAATATGACGAAAAATTTCGGAACCCTAACTCAGGATCATGTATAAGCTTGGACAGATTATGNTACCTTGGTGGCTCCTTGGAGAGTTAGGATTGAGAGGCGCCCTTTAAATAATTCTAACACTTAGAATTGTTTCTATTAAGCTCGAGGGCGCCTGAACCTAAGACAACCTTGGGGGCGCCTATAACACTTAACCATTATCAAGAATCATTTCGTTTGTTGGATTGACTTGAGTTGACTTGATCCTTGACCTTGACTTAAGCCTGACTTCAGAAATTCCTTTTGGTTTGATCGATGTATCTATTTCTTCGTATGTCATTGATTCAATTTGCAGCTAACTGATTCCTTGACTTTGTAAAGATAATTCTTTCCTTGATGTGCTGACGCCTAGTGAATTGGTATGATTCACATACGACTAACACAAAATTGAATTCTCTTCACTTGCATTTAAAATATCAGTTAGCATTTCTTCAGCAGTTCATTTGTTTCTTTTCACTGAAATCTGGATCTTCATACTTGAGCCACTACACTTTCTTGATCTTGAAAACCTTATGATTTTTTATTCATCAATGAGGCNGAACGTATTGAAGACGATGCATACTCTAATTACTTCTGTTGTAAATCATTCCTATTTATAGTATATGATTTAATTCAAAGACACGAGTTGCTCAGAGCGCCTGAAGAATGGCTTGGTGGCGCCGAGAGAAATTGGTTTTGTGGCGCCTTGAAGAAATGATTCGGTGGTTCCTTGAAGTCATTATTTGAAGGCTCCTTGTAGTCTTACCTGTTGGGTTCCGAGGCATAAAACGCAGCGGATTAAACGTAAATATGACGAAAAATTTCGGAACCCTAACTCAGGATCATGTATAAGCTTGGACAGATTATGGTGAAACAGAATTATACTTTTTCTGGTCTTGACTTTCACGAACTCAACGGAGATCCTAGCTTTCACGACTTGTGTCTTCCTCTCGAAAACACCTCTATGGTATCCACACGAGCACCTTCAAGAACGTCTCACGATCTTGATTACGGAATGGATGTACTAGCCTCCTTTGNACACGAGCACCTTCAAGAACGTCTCACGATCTTGATTACGGAATGGATATACTAGCCTCCTTTTTTGATGATTTCGAATTTGTTCTTTTCTGCCTCCTTGTTGTTGCTGCCTTTAGGGTTTTAATTCCCAAAACGTAAAACCCATTTAACCTATCATTATCTATTTATAATGACTGGTTAACGGGCCTANATTAACGGGCCTATTCAGCAAAATCTAACTCATGTAGGTATAGGATTAAATAATAAAACGTGTTTCTATTATTTAATTAATAATTAAGTCATACTTAATTATTATGGGCAGAAATCCTCTTCAACTTCGAATTTATATTATTTCAATTAATTAAGTCTCACTTAATTAATATAATAAAATTCAAANGATCTTCATACTTGAGCCACTACACTTTCTTGATCTTGAAAACCTTATGATTTTTTATTCATCAATGAGGCTTGAATATATTAATGAACTTCTTTTATTGACACTTCTAAATGCTTCAGTATTTAATTCCCTGTAGTGATTCATGCATGTGTCCAGTTTGATTATCCTTGAGGATTATTGTGCTTCATATTAATATTTTTTATATGTCTTTCTTTTGAGTTGAGTTATCATTACTCTATTACATACTATGTTATACTATGCTTTACAAAATGAATGCATGAATGATACTTTGGTAATATACATTGAAAATGAATTTATGAAAATTGACAATGATGTTATTTTATATCGTTTCAAAACATGTCTTCTCGTAAATTTCAATTTCCATCATCTACTATGACTAAATCAAATGTTAGGAACTTGTTATATTAGATAATTTTTATATATTCGTTATTTTTTATTTTTCTAAATTGTAAGACTTTTTTAATATCTAAATGTTCCCCTCTCATTAAATCTTGATTTCATTACTGGCTCTGACTCAACCAAGTTTTCGTATTCACCGAAGTTAAGTTACAAAAACAAGAACTAAAATATAATATTTCCTTTAATATTCTTTGATTTATCCACATTAAAATTTTAAGTTTGTTGTAAAAAATGGAAGTAGTAATAAATCAAGATCTAGATGAATATCTATTTTTATTCATTTTTTGACTTTACGAATTTGTCGATATCTCTAGTTCTATTTATTGTTCTTAGATATTCCATAGAAAGAAATAATTATTTTATTTATTCTCTGGTGGGATACTCACGGATAAAAAGAATTGTCATCAATTTAATAATGATCAAAATAAAATGTGTGTACTCTCTCCCTCCAAAGAAACCCTAATGTTGTCCCCCTTCGCCCAAAAAAACTCTAATGATCTCTCCTTCCGACCCTACTTTCTTCTTCTACCCAAAAAACCCATCATATCTTTTAGATATGTTTCATTTTCTCTATATCTATTTTTATATTTTTCAAATCTCAGGCTTTGAACGAGTATTTTTATACCTTGGGTAGCGCCATTTCTATGGCGTCTTGACCTTATTTGGTGGTGATTATGTCGTTTATGATGATTTTATGTCATATTAGACGACTTTTTATCATAAATTGAGAGTTTTATAATATAATTTAATACTATATTTACTCTTATATTTCTATTACTTCAATCGATATAATTATATTTTTTGATATTTTTTTATTATTCTTCAAATTCAATTGGATGAAAAATAATTACAGAGGGAAAAAATGGAAAGAAGTTTTTTTGTGTACATGTACTTGTTGCGAATCTTTTATTCGGGTAAGTTATTTTTGGATTGGAGTTTATCAAGCGGAATCCAGATATCCAGATATGTTTTCCTTTCATACTCTTTATTTTTTGAGGTGTTCTCTTCTCAATTTTTAAGATTTTATTTTCTAAATTTTCGGAGACATCTATGCATGTTTTTCGGTTAGATGATAAACTTATGGAATGAAAGAAACTCCTTTATTCGGTATTGTATTTACATACCTACTCATCTCTTGTCAAAAAAAACTTTATCAAAGATATTGCATTAATTTTCTGTCTATTTTTTCTATTAAATTCATATATTATAAAAAAAATTGTTTGATATTTTGATCCATTACCAAAATATTCTTTGTTCAGTATTTTAATATGAGATTTAATCTGAATTTTTATAAACTGAGAAAGTAACAATATTAATTATTCATAAATCGCTTATAAAAATACGAAATATAAAAAACGNTTGAGGATTATTGTGCTTCATATTAATATTTTTTATATGTCTTTCTTTTGAGTTGAGTTATCATTACTCTATTACATACTACGTTATACTATGCTTTACAAAATGAATGCATGAATGATACTTTGGTAATATACATTGAAAATGAATTTATGAAAATTGACAATGATGTTATTTTATATCGTTTCAAAACATGTCTTCTCGTGAATTTCAATTTCCATCATCTACTATGACTAAATCAAATGTTAGGAACTTGTTATATTAGATAATTTTTATATATTCGTTATTTTTTATTTTTCTAAATTGTAAGACTTTTTTAATATCTAAATGTTCCCCTCTCATTAAATCCTGATTTCATTACTGGCTCTGACTCAACCAAGTTTTCGTATTCACCGAAGTTAAGTTACAAAAACAAGAACTAAAATATAATATTTCCTTTAATATTCTTTGATTTATCCACATTAAAATTTTAAGTTTGTTGTAAAAAATGGAAGTAGTAATAAATCAAGATCTAGATGAATATCTATTTTTATTCATTTTTTGACTTTACGAATTTGTCGATATCTCTAGTTCTATTTATTGTTCTTAGATATTCCATAGAAAGAAATAATTATTTTATTTATTCTCTGGTGGGNTCCATCTCTTAAAAAAATATTATTTAGATAACTTGCTTTTATGACTATCGATCATAATTGCATTAAATTAGTTTAATTATTTAATATTTAAATTAATCAAATATTAAAAATAGTAATATAAGGATATTATTTAGAAAACTCCGACGGAGAGATTAATAAAATCCGGTAATATACCTACCTACTCAGGGTAAGTTCAATGATAAAAAAGCTGACAAATCTTAACATTTATTTACTGCCCCCTCACCTAAAACACAGAAAACAAGNGTCTTTTTTGTGAAGCTTTTTATCTCATTCTTATGAGACCTGTATAACATGGATAACACTCCACTGCAAACTTTTCGACGTGAGAACCATGCAAACTTTTACTAAATTTTTTAGAATCATAATAAAAAAAATAGTATAAAAAATAGTATAAAATACATAGTATGAAACCATAATTGTATTTGCAAAACTATAATAAAAAGTTTATCTAAACATTTTGTTTGTATTTTTTATTATGATTGTACAAAATTTAATGAAAATTTTTATGGTTCTCACGTTAAATTTTTTTAGCCTGATTGTTACCCTGTATACACTATTCTTTTCATAACTAAACACTTAATTTTTAGAATTAAGGAAATTCTAACCCTCTTATACGTATTAATTTGATTTGTGTAAAAATGTAAAAACAGAAAATAATACTCCCTCCGTCCTTTTTTAGTTATACATTTTCAAAAAACCCATCTCTTAAAAAAATATTATTTAGATAACTTGCTTTTATGACTATCGATCATAATTGCATTAAATTAATTTAATTATTTAATATTTAAATTAATCAAATATTAAAAATAGTAATATAAGGATATTATTTAGAAAACTCCGACGGAGAGATTAATAAAATCCGGTAATATACCTACCTACTCAGGGTAAGTTCAATGATAAAAAAGCTGACAAATCTTAACATTTATTTACTGCCCCCTCACCTAAAACACAGAAAACAAGATAAGATAAGCACCGTAAGTATTCAAAATTCACCGTGACAACTTGGCAAGCTGCAGTAAATTCAAACATAGTATAGATAGATATGCAACTGCAGTTTATAGTTTTAACTGGAGTAGCTGATTGCCTTGTCTGAAAAATGGACGGAGCCGCCGGAGACAACGGCGGTGAAGAAAATGAAAACCCCACAAATGAAATATTAAGAAGCCCCCCTCGAATGAAGAGATCAAGGAAGAGGAGAGAAGAATACAGGCGTTTCTTTGCTACATATTCAGGTACTATAAGTTCTGATGACGATGATAATAATGAAAATAGCAAGAATGAATTGTCTCCTATGGATCTTGATTTCTTTTATGATCTGTCTGATTTCCCTGACTCTGTGTTGTTAGAGATTTTGATAAGGTTGCCGGTAAGATCTATGATTAGGTATAAGTGTGTTTGTAAGCAGTGGTTGAGTTTGATTTCGCATCCTTCGTGTTCGAGGTTTTATGTTTCGAGAAGACTTAATGCTTCTTCCCCGTTTAGGATGTTTTATAGGTATGTTTATGTGCCTGAATTTAGAGAGGTTCTTAGGAGGCTTCGTCCGGATGTGTATGTTTCTAGGGAGTTTTCGGTGTTGTTTTTGTCCAGTTTGGAAGAGCAACAACAATCGGACCAGTTTAAGATTTTGGCGGTTAGTAATGGTTTGGTTATGTTTTGTTTGTTGGGTCCGTTGGTTTATTATGTTTGTGATCCTGTAACGAGGCAGTGGGTTAGTCTTCCGAGGGGGAGACAGAATGCTTTGATTCGTCACCCTGTGTTTTTCGGGGAAGGGCTTGTTAGCAGAGTGAATGAGGATAATGTTGTTACTAGCTATAGGGCTGTTCGTGTTGAGTGCATTCTGGGAGAGTCTTTCTATATCAATCTGGAGACGTTTGCATCCGAAACTGGTGTGTGGACGGCTCATAGGCTAGTTTGCCCTAGAAAGATTCGGTTGCTTAGGCGTGGCGTTGGACCCATCAATTTTAACGGGATACTGCATTGGTTTGTACAGGGCCATGGGATGGTAGCTTTTGACCCTTACGGGAATAGTAATCATTGCCAGTTAATTCCGTTCCCAGATGGCAGGAACACTGAGGATGAAGACGAGTGTGATGGACTTTATCGTTTATGTGATGCAAGTCAAGGAAAGCTGAGATACTTTGAAATAGCTACGGAGCCTTCAGCGGTCATCTGTTTTAGCATGTGGGTGCTTGAAAATTATGAGAAAGGGGACTGGCTTATGGAGTTTCAAGTAACCCGTAGTGATCTCTGTTCAGATGATGAGAGGTTGAGTAACTTGTTGCCAACGGCAACCTTCATTCCTCTGTCTTTCCACCCATTTGATGCTGATGTTGTGTATATCCGTTGTGTGGAACGGTCTTGTATTGTAGCTTATAACGTTCGAGCTAAGCGGTTGGATGTCGCTTGTGAGGCTGATAGTGTCGTTGAAGATCTCTCTTGGCGTGTGGTGGTCCCAGTTGTGCTTCCAATGTGGCCGACACCACTTCCTCGCCCTGCTAAGAAATCTCTTAAACGCTCTTTAATATGTGGCAAGTAATTAGTTGTCTTATAACCTGCTTGTTTACCTTTGTTGTGTGGTCTAGCTATTTGTTTTCCCCGTACTTTAATAAATTGTTCCAACTGTAAACTTTTGTCTGTAGTATTTCATGTTTTCTGTTACCCTGAGGGTACAAAATTTAAATTTGTAGTTCATGACTAGACACACAAGTTATTTTCATCTCTTTGACTCTCTGAATGAAACAGTTATGCAACTTATGTTGTATTTGTTTCGATTTATGTTTGTTTTTCATCAAGAATTATGGTCTATGTATTGATTATTTTATATTGGAGTTCGTGCTCTCTATGCAGTGGGTTTTTATGTGCAAATGTCCTTATATTGTTGCCTGCCATGCTATCCATTTGACTTGATACTAAATCCTACATAGATTTGTTAAAATGTATTCGAACATTTTAGGGGACTGGTCAGTGAAAAAGATGGAAAGATGGAAAGTTCATCGAGATAGGAAAGTCGTAGTTGCATTAGTTTAGCTTGATATTGGCACAAAAGAGATGGATTGCAGTTTTTACCTTTTTTTTTCTGGTTGGGGTTGAATGATATATAATCATAATTTGTCTACATGTAGCCTTAACTTTCACCTCTGCTACATGAACTTTCTATGCTGTTGCGTAAATCCAAATATCCGTTGAAAATTATTTGACCATGTGTGCGTCATGATCAAATAAACACAGAGTTGTCTTATTCTTGACATACTAGCATGCCATGTAAAACAAAATTGCAACTGATTATGCTCAGCAGTCTATAAAACAAATATCTAACTCACTGCACAATCTAATAGAAAACTCATAGCGAGAAAAGTTCAATCAAACCCTACATTTCGGTCGTAGTTGGTTTTGATGAGTGAATGTGGTGAATAAAGCAACTGAAACAAAGGCTTTGGTGCTATTAATTTACGTGTACATTGGAACTAGGGGATTTTGCCCTGTTAGTTTCTTTCTTTTTTTTATTTGCTAAATGCCCTAATGCCCTGTAAGTTTCTTGATTCCACTGTTTCACAAGTTCCCTTTTCAATTTGTTCTCTCTCAAGTAGTTCTCTCTCACGCTTCGCCTCCAAAGTTTTCATCTGCAGCTTCTTCTTCTTTGTCTATTAATTCTTAATGAACCTTAGGTCTCTGTCCAGTCTTAGCATTCACCCCAAAAATGTAATCTATTCTACCATAAGTGACATGGGTGAAAGAAAAAATGCATTTTTAAATTTCTGAGAATAATTAACAAATATGTAATGTTAGCTCTACTCTAGATTGGTGTACTAAAGCCGTAAATAGGCGATGTTATATTGTCGCCAGCTTAGAGCGGAAATTTTATAGAGATAGGAATATGATAGTTGCTTTAGCTTAGCTTGATATTGGAACAAAAGGAGTAGATTGCAGTTTCTACTTGCTTTTGTTTCTGGTAGGGGTTAATTGATAAATACCCCATCATACACATATCTTCTCTATTAGTAGCCTTCAAACTCAGAACTTCCACTTCTTCTACTACATCAACCTTGTATGATGTCTCATATATTTAAATATATGTGGCAAATTAATTGGCCATGTGTATGCTATATGACCATATAAACGTGAAGTTATTTTAAATAAAGCTCAGTTAAGTTTTAGACAGTGGTCTAAAGTTCAAGCACTGGTAACCCCGCTATTCCCAAAATATAATTTGGCACCTTGAAAGTTTAAAATTTAGAAAGAGTTGTCATGTAACAGTTATGTTGTGATAGAAAATAACTTTTTCACTTTGTACGCAACAATCTTATGGATGGTTGGAGTAACTAATTGCAGTTTAGAGGCAGAGTGCTCAGTGAGAGAATCTATCACACAAATGACATTGACACCCCAAGAAGGAAAGTATACTACTTTCGGACCCTCATATCCATCTAAATATTAAAACGGACAACATAAAGAATAATTAAAAACCAGTTTTCATTTACTGGGTGACAGGGTTATAAATTGTGCTTACAAGCGTCTTCAAGATCTTAAACTGATTTTTTTAAAACACAAGCATGATAGACCTGTAGAAACAGTGTTATTATCCTTTGTGGGGTTGTATATTTTATACAGGTACATCATGATATATTACTCTATGAGTCTCTGGTAATACTAAAGACACATCTAGGCACCCGTCTAAGCAAGTGGCGCCTGGAGGGCAACTTCCTTGCTTGGGCTGAGGTGCATGCCTCTTGGGTTGGTGAGGCAAACTAGAGACCAACCAGCTTATGGCACTGTAGCAATTGACTTGAAATGCTGAAAAACGACTTCAAATTGCGAAAGATAAAGAATCTCTCCTTTGCTCCAAGGGAATCTGGCCATGCTCCCAGAAAAATATGTGTTAAATGTGGTAGTAAAAATAATCTATCTGTGCATTGTAAATCTATCATGCCTGTCATACCTAACATGTCTGCAAATTCTGTTTTTCCTCAATTAGTTGCTCCTCATGCTATTCATGGTCAATATGCATCTATGCCTTATATGTTTAATCCATATCTTGCATTTGCTAACGTGAATATGTCTGCTATGTCTTGGAATATTAACTGGCGCGATTCAACCCAATTATGTTGTTCTTAAGAATAAAGGTTGCATCCTATTGATCTGGGAGCCCCAAAAGTAAAAGTAGCAGTTATTAGTTGTAGCCTTGTATATTATCTTCAAAAAGATCTGCCATAACCAGGCTCTAAAGGAGATTTGCAGAGCACAACATGCATAGTTTGGAGGACATCTTAATATTCATCATGCCGTCTACTTGTTAGATGATTATATACTAACTTATTTTTCTGTTCTTTCTTATTGTTATCCAATTTTTTTTATATGGTTTTCATAGAATTCAAATCAAAGACGCAGTCTTCTAAAGTTTCTGCATTTGCAGGACCAATGGAAAATGATTCTCCTTGCTATGATCCCTGAGTCCAGGAGATAACAATAGCATGAAATTCAAGTTGTACATAATATCTGGAATGTAGAGGTTTTGCTACAGAGGCATTATAAGGTGATCAGGGAGAAATTTTATGTTCTATCAAACACTTCTGTATATTTGGCTTTTCCACTTGAATTTGTTTAACTCTTTAATGGCTTTGTATCTCTAGTATTTGGCTAATCTTAATTACTCGCGATAAGTTTGTTCTTAGTCTGGTGCTGAAAATTTGTGTAGAGCAATCTAGGCTAGCAACGTTTACATTAAAAGAAAATGGAAGAATAAATATGTGTCTGTTTCATATCTGCTGCCCAAATAGATATAGTTAAACAGAATCATGTAAATTACAATAGATTTCAGTTCTCGAAATAAAGCAGTTATCGAAGTAGTTATTGAATACAGAAATCTCAATAAGCCTTAACAGAGGGATTTCTAGGTGTAGTAGACAAGGAACCACCATTCTTATTCGCACAAATTTTACTATTCCTTGAGGCCATTGCAACCAAAAACTTCTCTTTTGTTTCGCGATCAACCCTGGCTGATGAATTACTGCTGTGTCTGCAGGCGTGATCAGCAGGAAAGCGGTGCTTGAGACAGACTTTGGTGTGACAAGTCTTGCACGTGCTAGTGTTCGAAAACGTCAATATCTCCTTGCACCTCTTAACAGAACAGGTGGGCTTCTTCTTCTTGCTGGGGTCACAATCTCCCGATCTGTCATGTTTTTCTTGAATTGCTTTCTCATTGTCTTCACCATTGGTAATCTCTATCGACATGGAGCAAGTCTCACAAACAAGCACCCTTCTGCTGTTGAAATCGGGTTTCGGACATTGGTGTGATTTGCTGGTTCTGTGTTCCAAACAAAAGACCTTAAGACATGCATCACATTTAAAGGGAAGAAAATCGAGCTGATTGCAATCCGAATGCTGACAATGCGCTCCCAGTTCCGGAAAAGCTTCTGTTCCTGATCCTACCATATCTTCGAATAATATGTAAAACGAGAGATTAAATTTGGAGATGCTAAGTTGAATATTTTTTATGAAATATTTGTTGGTGTTTGATGCAGGGCTGGAATGTATATATACACATAGGGTGTGGCTTGGAGAGGAATCCAAAACAAAACTGCGTCTAGAGGCTTCTTTGTTTGAAAGACAAAAAGCCCCACACGCTTTGTTTGAATGACGTCGGTCCTTACATCGCCTTGTAAACAAAAGATATTAATATTAAATATCTAAATTATACCTACTATTTTTTCCTGACAAAACTATTTTATAAATAAATACTTTATCTGGTCTCAAATAATATGTTTCTATTTTTTATACACATTTTTAGGAATAAAAAATACATACATATATTTAATAATATTTATAAAGTTTTATATTAAATAAAAATTTAGAATTTAAATTTTTATAAAACCAATAGTAATTATAATGTGGACACTAGACTATAGTATAAACCAAGTCAAACCGGCAGCAAACAGATTGAGAATTTGAGATTTAGTTGGAGTTTATTTAAGGCTTATTAACACATTGAACACAAAGCTTTATACGAATATACACATGTATTATTGTAATATCAATTTGTATGATTCGACATTTCGACCACTGAAACGTATAATTTAAATATCTCGACTAGAGCTGTAATTCGAGCTCGTTATCTGTTATTGAACACAAAGGTTTATCGAGCTCGGCTCGAACTCGTTATCGTGCTCGAGTTTGAACAGATTTTTGGACTCGACTAAATACTCGAGTCGAGCCGAGTTTTTCCGAGCTCGACTCGATAAGGTTCGAACTCGGCTCGGACTCGGCTTGATTATATTTTTAATTTTTTTTAATTTTTTATATATTATATTATATTTATTTTAGAATTTTTATTATATAACCTTTTAATAAAAGAAAATTTAATAACATAAATATTTCCGCTATATTCCTTTATCTTACAAACACAATTATATGCTTGTAGCATATTCTAAGACAAGCAAAAAATAATGTAAATTAAAAATGATAATTATAAATTCGTGTATTGTACAACAAATACAGTTATACAAGTACCACTAATATAATTTAATAATTTCTATTATTATAAAATATTTAAAATACATTAAATATTTTAATTAATATTTTATACTTATCATTTGTGAATTTGTGATTAATTATTAATGGATACCTCTCCAATTTTTTAATAATATAATTTATTCAATTCTATTCTAAAATATACCAAGTCACTAAGTCAACAACACATTAAAATCATAGTATCATAGTTTTCTATACTTCAATTAAATTAAAACTATTTTTTTAATTATTAATGATTTGGTACTTATTGCGTACATTTGTTTTGGATTCTTTCCCTGACAAATAAAATAAAATTCTCGTATAATTCTCATTATTTATTTATTTGTTATCATATATTTAAGATATTGTTATTTCCCTTAAGTACAAGAAGTTTGTGTGTGTGTGGGGGGGGGGTTGAATACAAACTTAAGAATTATTTCAATTTCTTGCGGATTTAAATAATAATGTTTGAGTGTTTGGAAAGATTAAACAAAAAGAAAGAACTAGAAGAATTAAAAAGAAACATGAAAACAAGTCTTTTAAAATTACTAGTGGTTTGATTTTTCCACTAGTGTATGTTTTTGATTTCAATAAACCTTGGTCTTAGAACCAAGCTGCTTAAAACATATGAATAGAACTAAGAAAAGCACTACAATAATTCTCTATCTCTCTATTGTGCTATTCTTGTTCAACTTTCTTCTTGTTGCTACAATGAACTGCTAAACTATATATAGCAACTCATTTCTACTTCTATTTTCTATCAACTGATAAAATGCATAAAATACATTTTATAACATTTACATTAAAATAGAATGTTGCTACTTTCACAGTCTTCATAGGCCTCTGCCTTATTCTGGACAAGTCTTTGTCTTGTTCTTCTCCTTGAAAATTGTGTTTCCTTGAAAGTCTTCACAGTCCTGACAAGACTGTCTTCCATTGATTTAGACTCTTGCAAAGATACCTTTCATTTGCTTTTAACTATTTTGGGAAACTTTGACCAACTGATAATTGTTGTGAAACTTATCAGTTGAGCCTTCTTTGTTTATCTATCAATGGATAAGTTATTCATTGATCAATTGATGTATCAATGGATATTTGAGCATCCATCGATTCCCTTATCCATTGATTGCCTTTTATCCGTTGATTGCCCTGATGATTTTATTCGTTGATGGAGATCCATTGATTTGAATTTTGTTGACCTTTTATCCATTAATTAATCAGCCATATCCATTAACTCCTTTATCCGTTGATAACTTCATTTGACAGAATTCTGACTTAGAATATTTACACTTTGTCAGCCACTCTTCACATCCGTTGATGAGCTATCAATCGAAGCCAATAAACATCAGTTGATTAAATGATTACATCCATCGACATATTACAATCAATTGATAATACAAGGAATTCTAAATCACTGTTACAATCTATTTTATCAGTTGATTAACAACAATTTCAACTGATAAATGGTTCCCTAGTAAATGAATATTTATAGATCACATATCCATTGACCAGTTAAAAAATTAAGATTAAAATTACAATTCCAGGTAATTTGTTATCATCATACAACATGTTTCCTAACAATTTCCCCTTATTTATGAATATGAATAGTAATCATAAATCTAGGTTGATGATAACAAAAAAACCTTAAACATTTTCATTATAGCATGAATTATAAATTTGACAGATAATACAATTATGAGACAAAGAATTTAAGTACCAGTGACATATGAGTTCTAAGAAATTATAGGAGATTCTGAATTAGTATCTATTTTCCTTCTTCCCCAAAATTCATCATTCTATCTGTCTTCATTTTCTCTCATCTTTCTGTAAAGTGACCATTTCAAAATATTCTCATCCTCAACTCTATAGTCCAATTGGATTGCCAGATAATTAAGTTCCAAGTTGGACAATTTGTCAATCTCCTGACAGATATCAATGCATTTCTTTTTGCCCTCTCTGTCCTTGTAGATCATAATATAAAAAGGCTCATGGAACACCTTCTTCCCTTCAGGATTCCATAATTTGATTTTGTTATCCCTTTCCTCCTGAACAGGTGCCTCTCTCATGTCCTTCATTCTTTGTAGAATATCTTGCGCAAACTCATTGGTTATATAGTATTTCCTATTGAGTAGAGTGTAGATCTTCCTCAAAGTTGCATAGTCCTGTTCCCTGACTTAAGAGAAGGTAAAAGATGAACGTGAGCCATCCTCATATTCAGCATGGAGGAGATCCACATCCCTTTTCCTCTGGCCCTTAATAGCTACCAATTCCACAGTCTTGATTGGAATGTAGTTGCTTAGCTTTGTCTTGAACACTTCTACCTCTTTGAGTTGGTCACTTCCAGATGCTTGACTTGTATTCTCTATCTTCAATGGCTATTCATCCTTAGCCATTTTCACTTCATCAACATTCAACGTTCTTTTTACACTAGAGGTTTTAGCGGATTTATTTGCTTTTTGTTTTGTTCTTGGCTTCTTCTCAGCCTCTTTCCTCCTAGCTTCAAGAATTTTCTCATTTTCTTCATCAAATTGTTTTTGAAGTATCATGGCTACTTCATCTCCTACCTTCTCCTGTTGTTTTCTCTCCTTCATACCAACAACTATTGCTTTGTACAATAATTTTTTACCTCCACCTGAGATAATTTTCTTCTTCTTCTTTCCATCTTCAATTAATATACCTTTCCCTTTCCTATCACCAGGCTATGAGCTCCCTTCACCCATCCTTATTTCGCCAGCCTCAAGCGATTTAGAAAATTCAACAACTACAATCTCTGAATCTGATTTTGTTGGCAATGAAGTAGTTGTTGTGATCTCAATGGGCTTCCCTGCATCTATGCCTTTGTTTTTTCTTGTAATTGCATCAAATTGTTAAAGAATTTTCTGAGCCATCTCCCTTCTCTAAGCCAATTGATCCCTCTTGGATATTACAGCTTCAGATGCCTTAATTTGATTCTCCACCTCCCTCCTTAATTCATCAACATTTTCTTTTTCCCCCTTTTTGTTATCAGCAACAATATCTAAAGGTTGAGAAGATGAAGGAGTTTCTAAAAGTCTGCTAAGAAGCTTAACTTGGGTGACTTGGTTTGTTAGAATTTGATTCATACTTATTTTCATAGGAGTGACCCTTTTCTCCAATTTTACAACCTTGTCCCTGGCTGTATACTCAGTGTCAAACCTTTGCTTGATTCTAGCCATGAGAGTAAAATTGAGCCTAGAATCCATAGTAGAATCAAAGTGTGTTCTTGCATTTTCAATTTCATTCCTAAGCTTCTTCAACTCATTTTTGGTTTTTGTGACATGAAGCTTCTGAATTCTAAGATTATCCCTATAGAAATTTAAGATTCTTCTTTGAACATGGTCCTCCACATTTACTTCAGCCATTGACCTTCTGTATTGAGTCACAAGTTCATTCTTAGTATCAACAAAAGTTGCTTTATCATCTCTCATGAGGGCTCCAATGTGTCATCATCCCCATCAGACTCAAAGTCTTTAGGATTCATGTGAGAAACATCATTAGGCATCCTGGATAGACTCTCTTTTCCACTCTTGAATTCTTCCTCGTTCTAAACCAACCCCAAAATCTTCTCAGCTTCTTGGTTAGTGGCTGCTGCCAATTGCTGATAATGAGGATCTTCATGCTAAAATGTGTCAACATCCAAATTAACATCAATTGCACCTTACCACCATGTGGCTATCTGCAACTCCTGCAGGAACTCCAGTCTCTCCAACTCCCCCTAACACCAACCCCAACTCCTGGGTGAGTTCTGCTGCAAATTCCTCAGTTTTAGAAGTTGAAGCTTCATGGATTGGTGAAATTTATTTCTCTCTATTCTTTTCTCTCTCACTCTCATCTCTCTTTTCTTGCATCAGGATCTCATCCTAGATTCTCACCTCTCTAGCTTACATATTGCATCACCTACTAAGGTGGAACTCTCAATCCTCACAACCTCTCCTTTTGCCACTACAGAAGAAGTTGAGGGCCTCTCATTCACACAATCACCTTTTTCCAGGATGTGTAAATCCTGCCTCTTACTCACCTCACCCACTCCACTCAATCTTAAAAGAGTTTGTGCAATTTCAATAGTAGTGTCATCATTAGGAATAGAAGTAGTAATCTATGGATAAGAAATATCCATCGATTGATGAATATCAGTTGAAATGAGCTCGTCGATGAATGTATGAATATCCATCGATGGATAAGTAGAAGTCAATGGATGTTGGATATTATCAGTTAATTGAGAAATATCCATTGACTTAGAAGAATTTTCAATTTTATCCTACTCAACCAAGGTGTTAACCTTATGTGGTGAGTCAGGTGGGAGTGTTGGATCCACCCTGAGTTGTAAAGAAGGTGAATTTCAAACATTGATGTTATTTATCATCAAAGTTTCTAAAGAAAGAGATTTAGAATGAGACTGAGGAGAAGAAATGGAAAAGAGTGGGGCTATTTCTCAGTATTTATCTGAGATACGTCCAAAGAAGAAGCTGAAGGCTCCACTAAATTCTCATTTGGCTTTGCAATTGTGTATGCCCCTTGTGCATCTACATTCCCCTTATTTCTCCTTTTAAACGCTTGAATGACTTTGTGTCTCTTTTCCCCAATAGATGGCCCTGGTTGAGACCTGTTTTCAATAACTAGACCTTGTTGAGAAGATGCAGCTAGGGATGTGTTCAATTCCTTGATCATAGACTCAATCTTTTGAGAGATTGGATTGGAGGCTAGCTGGATATTCTCACCCTTTCCAACCTTATTCTTCTGGCTTTATTGATGTTGTCCAGTTCCCTCACCCTCAACTACCACTTTCACACTCTCCTTAATGGTTTCTCCTTTTCTAGATTTTACAACAATAGTTTGTTGAGAAATTGTTGAGGTGGTTTTCTTAAATTTGGATTTGGAGGGCTTTGCTACTTGGGTAAGAGGGATGTGGGCATTTCCAACTCCCTACATTGTTGCAGAGGGCAAAAAAAGAGGTATTTGTACCTCAAGGAAAGAAAGGTTGTAAGATTTGAGAAATGCCTATACAAAATGGGGATAGGTGAGTCACAACTTAGGGTGTAAGTTGATTCTCACCAGGTCCTTGAAGACCCTTTTGTTTTGAGTCCATGCTTTTATTATTTCCATGGCCTCTGTGATCTCATATTCTCCAATAGCATGGTTAATGAACAACATAATAAATCTAGCAAAGTATATGTTATTCTTCCTAGACTATTTATTACCTAATTTAGCAATTATTGATTTAAGAGCAAGGTGCCAAGACCAAAGTACCTATCAAACATGATACTATAAGCAATTTGTTGCATACTAATAGTAATAACATCAAAATTGCTTATTTTTCTAGAAAATACTTTGATAATGGCATTAAAGAAATAGCTCCATTCTTTTCGCAACTTCTTTCTAACTATCCCACCTAGATTACAGTCATTTCCATCATAATTAACAGAAGCTAACATGTTTCGAATTTCCTTATCTATGGGCATGGCATCACAATTATCAGTAGGAATTTCTAAGCAAGTAGAAACAATAGTGCTAGTAAGAGTGTATTCCTTACCTCTACAAGTGTACGAAATTAACTTTCCATCCTTAGAGACCTCTGCAGACTTCCAAAACTCTTCCACCAGTTCACAGATGATTGTTAGTGCCTCATTTAGTGCTTTGGAGAGTTTGCAGTCGCTCAGGAACTTCATCAATGGATGAAAATCAGCAGGGGCATCCTCCACTGTCATGCAGGCAATGAAGTTGTTCTGCTCATAGATGAAGCTTGTTGATGATTGGATTTTCTTTTGTGGTGCCATTATTGTTCTTGAATAGATTAGAGAAAGAGACTTGAAGAAGAAGAGTGAAAATTTCCTTAGGGTTCTTAGAGAGAAAAAACAAATAGATTGTTAAGCAAAAATAACAGGTAAAGTAAAATAAGAAATGAACCTGCTATTTATATTTTTCAAGAATAAATTGACTTAAAATAAGTCACATCAATTAATTTTACTATTTCAGTGAAAAGAAATGACCGTTTGAAAATAAGGTGAATAAATATGCTCTAAATAGCAATTGACTTTATACATACATGATTGTATATATTTATCGATGGATAAAATAGAGCATCAACGACTAATTTAGACAATAGTCAATGAATGTTTGGAAACGAATAAATTTTTATTACCATCGATGGGTAATTACATTCATTGATACACAATAACTAATTTATCAATCGATAAATAATTACCAGGGTAATTATCTGTCGACAGATAAATATCCATCAATATGTATATATTTTATAAGTTAATCAAATATATCCATCGATGGCTGAAAAATATCCATGATAGTTAATACATTTATCAATTGATCACATGGATTCAACAGATTTATCTAAACAATGGTTGCATACAAAGAAATGAATAAAACTTGTTGGACATTTTCTAAATATAAGTGAAATTAAGCATACCTAATTCACAGACCAATCTATTAAAGGTAGATTCATCAAGTAGTTTGGTAAAAATGTCAGCAAGTTGTTGTTCACTAGGGATAAAATATAATTCAACTATACTATTCATTACATGTTCCCTAATGAAATGATACCTTATGTCAATGTATTTGGTTCTGGAATGTTATACAAGATTTTCTGTTATTGCAATGGCACTTGTATTATCACAGAAAATAGGAATCTTGTTCATGTTGAACCTATGGTCAAATAACTGATTCATCATCCATAATATTTGTGCATAGCAACTTCCAGCAGCAATGTACTCAACTTCTTCAGTTGAAGTTGAGACTAAGTGTTGCTTCTTGCTAAACCATGACACAAGTTTGTTTCCTAGAAATTGACAGGTGCCTGTTGTACTTTTCCTATCTGTTTTGCAACCTACATAATCTATATTTGAGTAACCTATTAGATCAAAACTAGAATCTCTAGGATACCAAATACTTAAATTTGGTGTACCCTTGTGATATTTAAAATTCTCTTAATAGCCACTATATGAGATTCTCTAGGATCAGGCTGAAATCTAGCACACAAGCATGTAGAAAACATTATATCTGACCTACTAGAAGTTAAGTACAAAAGCGAGTCTCCCATGGATCTATAACTTAAAATGTCCACCTTGACTTCCTTGGTATTTAATTCAAGTTTAGTGGCAGTGGTTATGAGAGTTTTTACAGAAGAACATTCACTCAAGTCAAATTTCTTTAACAAGTCATGAATGTACTTAGTTTGATTTATAAAAATAACAGTCTTAACTTGTTTGACTTGCAAACCAAGAAAATAGGTAAGTTCTTCCATCATGCTCATTTCATACTTACTTTTCATTAATTTGGCAAACGTTTTGGAAAGTCCCTCATCATTTGAGCCAAATATGATGTCATCCACATAAATTTGAACCAGAATAATTGACCCATTAACATTTCTATGAAATAAATTTTTATCTACAGTACCTTTTATGAAGTGATTCTAAATGAAAAACTGAGAGAAAGTGTCATACCAGGCCCTTGGTGCTTGTTTCAAACCATAGAGTGTTTTGAGTAAATAGTAGACAAAGTCAGAGAAATTTGGATCTTCAAAACCAGGAGATTGTTCCACATAGACTTAACAAAATCAATTCCTTCTTCTTGTGAGTAGCCCTTTGCCACAATCCTGGACTTGTTTCTAGTCACAGTACCAGGTTCATTTATCTTGTTCCTGAATACCCATTTTGTACCAATTACTGATCTGTTTTTTGGTTTGGGCACCAATTTCCAGACTTTATTTTTTTCAAACTGATTGAGTTCCTCTTGCATAGACAATACCCAATCAGAATCCTTGAAAACATCTTCAACTCTTTTAGGTTCTTCTTGAATTAGGAAGCTGCTATACATACACTCATTTTGAGTAGCACTCCATGTTTTGACACCATCTTCTGCATTTCCAATGATTAACTCAAATGGATGACTTTTTATCCATTTTCTTTGTGGAGGTAAATTCTTCCTTGATGATAAAGCTTCATTATCATTGTTGTTGTACTCATATTGATTTAAATTTGAAGATTGATTTTGAAACCCTCCCCTGAGTTGGATACCCTAGATGTAGAGTATTGGTTATCCAATGATGAATTATCAGTNATTTGATTCTCCACCTCCCTCCTTAATTCATCAACATTTTCTTTTCCCCCCTTTTTGTTATCAGCAACAATATCTAAAGGTTGAGAAGATGAAGGAGTTTCTAAAAGTCTGCTAAGAAGCTTAACTTGGGTGACTTGGTTTGTTAGAATTTGATTCATACTTATTTTCATAGGAGTGACCCTTTTCTCCAATTTTACAACCTTGTCCCTGGCTGTATACTCAGTGTCAAACCTTTGCTTGATTCTAGCCATGAGAGTAAAATTGAGCCTAGAATCCATAGTAGAATCAAAGTGTGTTCTTGCATTTTCAATTTCATTCCTAAGCTTCTTCAACTCATTTTTGGTTTTTGTGACATGAAGCTTCTGAATTCTAAGATTATCCCTATAGAAATTTAAGATTCTTCTTTGAACATGGTCCTCCACATTTACTTCAGCCATTGACCTTCTGTATTGAGTCACAAGTTCATTCTTAGTATCAACAAAAGTTGCTTTATCATCTCTCATGAGGGCTCCAATGTGTCATCATCCCCATCAGACTCAAAGTCTTTAGGATTCATGTGAGAAACATCATTAGGCATCCTGGATAGACTCTCTTTTCCACTCTTGAATTCTTCCTTGTTCTGAACCAACCCCAAATCTTCTCAGCTTCTTGGTTAGTGGCTGCTGCCAATTGCTGATAATGAGGATCTTCATGCTAAAATGTGTCAGCATCCAAATTAACATCAATTGCACCTTACCACCATGTGGCTATCTGCAACTCCTGCAGGAACTCCAGTCTCTCCAACTCCCCCTAACACCAACCCCAACTCCTGGGTGAGTTCTGCTGCAAATTCCTCAGTTTTAGAAGTTGAAGCTTCATGGATTGGTGAAATTTATTTCTCTCTATTCTTTTCTCTCTCACTCTCATCTCTCTTTTCTTGCATCAGGATCTCATCCTAGATTCTCACCTCTCTAGCTTACATATTGCATCACCTACTAAGGTGGAACTCTCAATCCTCACAACCTCTCCTTTTGCCACTACAGAAGAAGTTGAGGGCCTCTCATTCACACACTCACCTTTTTCCAGGATGTGTAAATCCTGCCTCTTACTCACCTCACCCACTCCACTCAATCTTAAAAGAGTTTGTGCAATTTCAATAGTAGTGTCATCATTAGGAATAGAAGTAGTAATCTATGGATAAGAAATATCCATCGATTGATGAATATCAGTTGAAATGAGCTCGTCGATGAATGTATGAATATCCATCGATGGATAAGTAGAAGTCAATGGATGTTGGATATTATCAGTTAATTGAGAAATATCCATTGACTTAGAAGAATTTTCAATTTTATCCTACTCAACCAAGGTGTTAACCTTATGTGGTGAGTCAGGTGGGAGTGTTGGATCCACCCTGAGTTGTAAAGAAGGTGAATTTCAAACATTGATGTTATTTATCATCAAAGTTTCTAAAGAAAGAGATTTAGAATGAGACTGAGGAGAAGAAATGGAAAAGAGTGGGGCTATTTCTCAGTATTTATCTGAGATACGTCCAAAGAAGAAGCTGAAGGCTCCACTAAATTCTCATTTGGCTTTGCAATTGTGTATGCCCCTTGTGCATCTACATTCCCCTTATTTCTCCTTTTAAACGCTTGAATGACTTTGTGTCTCTTTTCCCCAATAGATGGCCCTGGTTGAGACCTGTTTTCAATAACTAGACCTTGTTGAGAAGATGCAGCTAGGGATGTGTTCAATTCCTTGATCATAGACTCAATCTTTTGAGAGATTGGATTGGAGGCTAGCTGGATATTCTCACCCTTTCCAACCTTATTCTTCTGGCTTTATTGATGTTGTCCAGTTCCCTCACCCTCAACTACCACTTTCACACTCTCCTTAATGGTTTCTCCTTTTCTAGATTTTACAACAATAGTTTGTTGAGAAATTGTTGAGGTGGTTTTCTTAAATTTGGATTTGGAGGGCTTTGCTACTTGGGTAAGAGGGATGTGGGCATTTCCAACTCCCTACATTGTTGCAGAGGGCAAAAAAAGAGGTATTTGTACCTCAAGGAAAGAAAGGTTGTAAGATTTGAGAAATGCCTATACAAAATGGGGATAGGTGAGTCACAACTTAGGGTGTAAGTTGATTCTCACCAGGTCCTTGAAGACCCTTTTGTTTTGAGTCCATGCTTTTATTATTTCCATGGCCTCTGTGATCTCATATTCTCCAATAGCATGGTTAATGAACAACATAATAAATCTAGCAAAGTATATGTTATTCTTCCTAGACTATTTATTACCTAATTTAGCAATTATTGATTTAAGAGCAAGGTGCCAAGACCAAAGTACCTATCAAACATGATACTATAAGCAATTTGTTGCATACTAATAGTAATAACATCAAAATTGCTTATTTTTCTAGAAAATACTTTGATAATGGCATTAAAGAAATAGCTCCATTCTTTTCGCAACTTCTTTCTAACTATCCCACCTAGATTACAGTCATTTCCATCATAATTAACAGAAGCTAACATGTTTCGAATTTCCTTATCTATGGGCATGGCATCACAATTATCAGTAGGAATTTCTAAGCAAGTAGAAACAATAGTGCTAGTAAGAGTGTATTCCTTACCTCTACAAGTGTACGAAATTAACTTTCCATCCTTAGAGACCTCTGCAGACTTCCAAAACTCTTCCACCAGTTCACAGATGATTGTTAGTGCCTCATTTAGTGCTTTGGAGAGTTTGTAGTCGCTCAGGAACTTCATCAATGGATGAAAATCAGCAGGGGCATCCTCCACTGTCATGCAGGCAATGAAGTTGTTCTGCTCATAGATGAAGCTTGTTGATGATTGGATTTTCTTTTGTGGTGCCATTATTGTTCTTGAATAGATTAGAGAAAGAGACTTGAAGAAGAAGAGTGAAAATTTCCTTAGGGTTCTTAGAGAGAAAAAACAAATAGATTGTTAAGCAAAAATAACAGGTAAAGTAAAATAAGAAATGAACCTGCTATTTATATTTTTCAAGAATAAATTGACTTAAAATAAGTCACATCAATTAATTTTACTATTTCAGTGAAAAGAAATGACCGTTTGAAAATAAGGTGAATAAATATGCTCTAAATAGCAATTGACTTTATACATACATGATTGTATATATTTATCGATGGATAAAATAGAGCATCAACGACTAATTTAGACAATAGTCAATGAATGTTTGGAAACGAATAAATTTTTATTACCATCGATGGGTAATTACATTCATTGATACACAATAACTAATTTATCAATCGATAAATAATTACCAGGGTAATTATCTGTCGACAGATAAATATCCATCAATATGTATATATTTTATAAGTTAATCAAATATATCCATCGATGGCTGAAAAATATCCATGATAGTTAATACATTTATCAATTGATCACATGGATTCAACAGATTTATCTAAACAATGGTTGCATACAAAGAAATGAATAAAACTTGTTGGACATTTTCTAAATATAAGTGAAATTAAGCATACCTAATTCACAGACCAATCTATTAAAGGTAGATTCATCAAGTAGTTTGGTAAAAATGTCAGCAAGTTGTTGTTCACTAGGGATAAAATATAATTCAACTATACTATTCATTACATGTTCCCTAATGAAATGATACCTTATGTCAATGTATTTGGTTCTGGAATGTTATACAAGATTTTCTGTTATTGCAATGGCACTTGTATTATCACAGAAAATAGGAATCTTGTTCATGTTGAACCCATAGTCANGTCAAATAACTGATTCATCATCCATAATATTTGTGCATAGCAACTTCCAGCAGCAATGTACTCAACTTCTTCAGTTGAAGTTGAGACTAAGTGTTGCTTCTTGCTAAACCATGACACAAGTTTGTTTCCTAGAAATTGACAGGTGCCTGTTGTACTTTTCCTATCTGTTTTGCAACCTACATAATCTATATTTGAGTAACCTATTAGATCAAAACTAGAATCTCTAGGATACCAAATACTTAAATTTGGTGTACCCTTGTGATATTTAAAATTCTCTTAATAGCCACTATATGAGATTCTCTAGGATCAGGCTGAAATCTAGCACACAATCATGTAGAAAACATTATATCTGACCTACTAGAAGTTAAGTACAAAAGCGAGTCTCCCATGGATCTATAACTTAAAATGTCCACCTTGACTTCCTTGGTATTTAATTCAAGTTTAGTGGCAGTGGTTATGGGAGTTTTTACAGAAGAACATTCACTCAAGTCAAATTTCTTTAACAAGTCATGAATGTACTTTGTTTGATTTATAAAAATACCATCCTTAACCTGTTTGACTTGTAACCCAAGAAAGTAGGTAAGCTCTCCCATCATGCTCATTTCATATTTACTCTGCATTAGTTNTTTGATTTATAAAAATAACAGTCTTAACTTGTTTGACTTGCAAACCAAGAAAATAGGTAAGTTCTTCCATCATGCTCATTTCATACTTACTTTTCATTAATTTGGCAAACGTTTTGGAAAGTCCCTCATCATTTGAGCCAAATATGATGTCATCCACATAAATTTGAACCAGAATAATTGACCCATTAACATTTCTATGAAATAAATTTTTATCTACAGTACCTTTTATGAAGTGATTCTAAATGAAAAACTGAGAGAAAGTGTCATACCAGGCCCTTGGTGCTTGTTTCAAACCATAGAGTGTTTTGAGTAAATAGTAGACAAAGTCAGAGAAATTTGGATCTTCAAAACCAGGAGATTGTTCCACATAGACTTAACAAAATCAATTCCTTCTTCTTGTGAGTAGCCCTTTGCCACAAGCCTGGACTTGTTTCTAGTCACAGTACCAGGTTCATTTATCTTGTTCCTGAATACCCATTTTGTACCAATTACTGATCTGTTTTTTGGTTTGGGCACCAATTTCCAGACTTTATTTTTTTCAAACTGATTGAGTTCCTCTTGCATAGACAATACCCAATCAGAATCCTTGAAAACATCTTCAACTCTTTTAGGTTCTTCTTGAATTAGGAAGCTGCTATACATACACTCATTTTGAGTAGCACTCCTTGTTTTGACACCATCTTCTGCATTTCCAATGATTAACTCAAATGGATGGCTTCTTGTCCATTTTCTTTGAGGATACAAATTTTGCCTTGATNTCTTCCTTGATGATAAAGCTTCATTATCATTGTTGTTGTACTCATATTGATTTAAATTTGAAGATTGATTTTGAAACCCTCCCCTGAGTTGGATACCCTAGATGTAGAGTATTGGTTATCCAATGATGAATTATCAGTTGATGTATTATCAGTCAATGGATGTATGTCAACTAATAAATTCCATTGATGCTGTAACATCAACTGATATTGGGTTTCTGAGTACTTGTGATTTTAATAGACATGGTTCTTCATCACTTTCTTCATGCATCTCATTTGATTCATTCTCAAATTGCAGTGTATCATTATTTCATTCATCAAACAAGCCTTGAATCTTTTTATCATCAAATACTACATGTACAAATTTCATAACAATGNTGTGTATCATTATTTCCTTCATCAAACAAGCCTTGAATCTTTTTATCATCAAATACTACATGTACAAATTTCATAACAATGTGTAGTCTGAGATTATAGACTACGTAGGCTATGCTTGATACTACATACCCAACAAATATAGCTTCATCAGCATTGACCTTAAATTTTCTTAGATTTTCACCTTGATTTCTCAGGACATAGCATTTGCTGCCGAAGACATAAAGAACCCCACCTTAGGCTTTTTGTC
>QRFB01006646.1:1180-26175 GCA_008931105.1 Oenanthe javanica
AGAAAAAGGAGAAGTTAATAAAGTCTTATCTTCGTATCCTTGGGAAAAGTTAATATCCTAAAGGGGTTCGTATCCTGGATCCTTAGGGGAAGATCCTTAGAAAAAGGGGTTCGTATCCTTAGGGGGAGATTTTAGACAAGAAAAAAAAAAGAAAATCTTATCTTCTGATCCTGAGGGGAAATAACAGAATATGAGAGAATCAAGAAACTGTATCCTATACTTGAAAGGAGTTGTCAACATAGGATTCCTCATCCAAGTTGGATGTACAAAAAAGAATTGACACTTTCATTGATTATCTAAATGGGAGAAGAATAAAAAGAAGAAGAATCACATTCTCAGGGGGAGAACATTACTTGAGCTATGTTCTATGTTCTATTGAAGATGTTCCCAGGAATATTGATTCTTATGAAACTCTGTTTATGATAAGTTCTTTAAGTTCAAACTATGAAGGATTTTGAATCAGAGAAAGCTCAAACATCATTCATTTTAGTTACTCAAGAATTCTGGAAATGCAGTATCTGATCCTGAAAAACTAGTAGCATTATTTACAAGTCCCAGACGATTACTTTTTCTAGGTGTTAGTTGAGTTATCCTCTCTATGAGATTTGTTTGCTAAGTTTAACAATCAAATAGAGGGAGATTGTTGGTGAGATTACGAAGCTGTANGAAGCAAGTGAGCAAATATTTTACAGCAGTTAGAATTTACCAAGTCATTGTACATGGTGAAGAATTCGACACCAAGATATACACGGTGAAGAATTCGACACCAAGGCATACATAGTGAAGAAAATCGACATCAAGCATTACTTGGTGAAGAAATCAACACTATGTCATATGGTGGAGAGAAATTGACAAGGAGCCTTATGGTGAAGAAAATCGACACCTAGTGTTACACAGTGAAGAAATTCGACACCTAGTAATTCTATGATTCAAGTGTTAATCAAGTGTGGAGAATTCGACACATAGGAATACTATGCATAAGAATTCGACACCTAGCTTAGTGGAATTACTAAGGCAAGTTCATAAGGGAAAAAACTCGACACCAAGCCATGTAATGCAGTAAATTCGACATATAGGTTGTTAAAGTATCCAAGGCATGTTCAAGGAAAGAATTCGACACCTAGTGAATACAAGGATGAGAATTTGACACAGACTTAAAATCTATCAAGGCATGTACCATGGAGTAAAACTCGACACCTAGCTGTCAAGGTCTCAAGAATTCGACATCCAGTAATTTATGTTAAGGCAATTACATGTGACTGCAGAATTCGACACACAAGATAATATTCTAAGGTAAAATACAAGGAAACAAATTCGACACCTAGAATATATCCAAGGGATTCTCAAAGTCAACTCAGTCAACGTACAGGGGGAACAGAATTCGACACTCACAACTACAGTTCATTTATTGAAAAGTCTACATTATAAATATACAAATGAATCTAATTTATTTGTGTAATGGATGTGTGTGTGTGAAAATATACACACAGAAGTAAAGAGATACAGAGAGAAACAGAAGCCGGAGAAGAAGAGATACAAAGCTATACACATACCTTCTTCACCGGAGTTTTATAATCTAGCCAGTTCATTATGTTGTAAATCTATAGGGCTATTATAAAGCACTCTCTGTTAGATTGATTTCTAGTTTGTTCATATTCAGATCTATACTTTGTAATAGGAATGAGTCTTATCTCTTCGTAGAAGCAAAGAACTATGTTATTTGGAAGCCAGTTATTAATTTAACTGGGTGTAGCAAAACCTCAGGGATTAATACGAAAGTAATATTCCCCGAAACCTGTTTCATTTTAATTACTTGCTAATTTTCTAGAACTGTACTGTTTAATCACTAAAACAGAAAATTAGTAAGCCAGCCTCCTAAACACTCCTGAACTCGAACCACTAACCGAACTCTAAATTATATATCCGTAAAAGATTCGAAAGAATTTTTTAATTTAGTGAGTATCGTATTCAACCCCCCTTCTACGATATTTCGGGACCTAACAACAATGCAAACCCTTTTAACTTAAACTCTGAAAAAGTTACTTCTGCTGCAAAAGTTAACAATCTTAAAAAGAAAGGATCCAAACTTGTTTGGGTCCTCAAAAATACTGATTAAGTTGCATAAATGATTGTAGGGAAATAGGAAAAATATCCTAGTAATTGATAGTGGATGTTCTGCATACATGACTGGAAATAAATCCCTGCTTTTAAAGTTTAAGGGAAAGGTTGGTCCAACAGTATCTTGTAGAGATGGCAACAGAGGAAGAACACTGGTAAATGACAATATTGTGATTGGATATGTCATCATTGAAAATGTAGCTCTAGTTGAAGGACTCAAACATAATCTCTTGAGTGTGAGTTAAATGGCAAACATAGGTTATTCTGTGGAGTTTCATGAAACACATTGTGAAGTCAAAAGAAAATAGGCTAGCAAAGTGGTTCTCATTGGTCACAGAAATAACAATTTATTTGAAGCTAGCTTGGAGGTAAACTCTAATGGTCCATTAACTTGCTTACTTGGAAAAACATCATCTTTGGAAAGCTGGAATTGGCACAAAAAGTTATGTCACTTGAACTTTGGAAATATAAATGAGTTGGTGAGAAAGGACTTAGTAAGAGGTCTTCCAAAAGTACAATTTCATCCCGATGGACTCTGTGATTCCTGTCAAAAGGCAAAACAAAAGAAGACATCTTTTAAGAGCAAGATTGAAAATTCTAATGAACAACCTTTCATCTATTGCATCTTGATCTATTTGGCCCTATCAACATAATGTCCATTGGAAAGAAGAAATATACTTTGGTGATAGTAGATGACTACACAAGATTTACATGGTGTATTTTTTTCACAAAAAGGATGAAACAGCTGAGATCATTTTTGATCATATTGCCATGATTGAGAATGGTTCACCACTAAAGGTAAAGATTCTAAAGAGTAACAATGGAACAGAGTTTAAGAATTCTGCAATGGAGGAAGTATGTTTAACGAAATGAATTATTCAAAAATTCTCATCACCTGGTACACCTCAACAAAATGGTATAGTTAAGAGAAAGAACAGAACTCTTATTGAAGCTGCCAGCAAAGCTTCCTACTTACTTTTGGGCAGAAGCTGTGAATACTGCATACATCACTCAGAATTGTACATTAATAAATAAACATGGAATGACTCCATATGAAATGATGAAGGGAAGGAAGCCAAATGTGAAATACTTTCACATATTTGGAAGCAAGTGTTTTATACTTAAAACACATCCTGAGCAGTTGAAGAAGTTTGAACTCAAAGCAGATGAAGGTATTTTTGTTGGTTATTCAACAACTTCCAAAACTTCTTCAAGGGCATTCAAAGTGTTTAATTTGAGAACCAAGATAGTCATGAAATCTATTAATGTCACTTTTGATGAAGGAAAAATAACAGGATTACATGATGAAGATGCTCAGGAATCTCTAAGTTTTGAAAATGAACTGCTCAAAGCTCAACAAGACATAGACTCTAATGAGCTAAACTCTGACTCCCTAAACTCTGATTCAAATACAATTGACACATAAATTGTAGATTCTGCACATGTTGAGGGGGAGCAACATCAATCTTTTATTGAAATTACAGAACCAACTTCAATCATTGAAATCTCAGAGTCTGACCAATCCTTGACAGAGAAAAACTCTGATCATCCAAACTCTGATTATTTAAACTCTGATCCATCAAACTATGAAGTAAGCACAACTTCAGGAGGAGGATCAATATTCACTGATGAATCATACTATGAAGGCACAGATCATGGGGGAGCATCTAGTTCAAAAAATATTCCTCATCCAAGGAAATATGCCAAAGATCATACACCTGACTTGATAATTGGTAATCAAGAAAGTGGAGTGCAAACAAGGAAAGCTACTCAAAATGAATGTCTATATCATAGTTTTCTTTCTTAAACAGAGCCAAAGAAAGTTGAAGATGTTCTGAAAGATACAGACTGGGTTACTGCAATGCAGAAAGAATTGAATGAGTTTGAAAGAAATGAGGTTTGAACTTTTGTTCCAAGATCAAAGAACAGATCCATAGTTGGAACAAAATGGGTGTTCAGAAACAAGACAGACTCTGATGGAATCATAACAAGGAACAAAAAAAGACTAGTTGCCAAAGGCTACTCTCAACAAGAAGGTATTGACTATGATGAAACTTTTGCACCTGTAGCTAGACTTGAAGCAATTAAAATCTTTCTTGCTTATGCTGCACATAAGAAGTTCAAAGTATATTAGATGTATGTCAAAAGTACATTTTTAAATGGTGAGCTTGAGGAGGAGGTATATGTTGAACAACCTCATGGCTTTGTGAATCCCAAATATTCAAATCATGTCTACAGGTTGGATAAAGCTTTATATGGACTCAAGCAAGCTCCTAGAGCCTAGTATGAAACACTGACTCAATTTCTACTTGAAAGTGGTTTCACAAGAGGTATAATTGAAAAACCTTGTTTTATAGAACTCAGTGTAGTCCTTATTATTGGTTCAAATATATATTGATGATATTATATTTTGATCTACTAATGAGAAAATCTGTGAAAGATTTTCAAAGCTAATGCAGTTCAGGTATCAAATGAGTATGATGGGAGAGATGAGTGATTTCTTAGTCTTACAAGTGAAACAGACTGATGAAAGAATTTTCATAAGTCAATCCAAATATACAAAGAATCTACTCACAAAGTTTCAAATGCAAGACTCTACATCTGCTACAACTCTAATGGCTACTGCAACCAAGTTGGATAAAGATACTGGTGAGCCTGTAGAAATAATAACATACAGAGATGCTGATTTTACAGGATGTAAGATAGACAGGAAGAGCACAAGTGGGAGTTGTCAATTTCTAGGCAGAAGAATTGTCTCATGGTTTAGCAAGAAGCAGAAATCAATCTCAACATCTATAGCAGAGGCAGAATATATAGTTGCAGAAAGTTGCTGTGCTCAGATTTTATGGATGCGAAATCAGCTGTTAGACTATGGTTTGAACTTTTCAAAAATTCCTATTTATTGTGATAATCAAAGTACTATTGCAATGACAGGAAATCCAGTTCAACATTCTCTGACAAAACATATCAGCATTAGATACCATTTTATAAGGGAACATGTCATGGAAGGAACAACTGAAATGCATTTTATTCCAACAGATCAACAGTTAGCAGACATATTCACCAAACCTCTGTGTGAAACAACTTTTACAATATTGGTTTCTGAATTGGAAATGGTGGCAAGTGGCTCAACTCCAAATAGTGAGTATCAGACATTATCAGTGTTTATGGCAAGCTCTATCAGAGTATGTGGTAAACTCTGTCAAAGGATGCAAAAAACTCTGATTCATGGAGAGTCTAAACTCTGATATTAGTTTACATGTCAAACTCTGAATAATTATTGATTATTTATGACATCATATTTAATTATGTGACATCATATTTGTTAATCTCTGATTGGAGTATTCATAATTGCGCGTGTGTGTCATAAAAAATGTTTCATATTTATACACAGATACGCACACATATACTGTATCTTGAGAATTGCATACTCATTACTCAACCTATCAAATCATGCCATGTGTCCCACTACAGGTTATTAGCTATTGAGAGAGAATAGGTTAATTCATTCATATTCTTATTTTGAATTATCATCTATATCTAATTCTCTCTATCTATCTTTCGTATTCTCAAAACCCTAAAAAACTCATACCTGCATATCACTGTATCAATGGCATCTAATGGTCTTTCTTTCAAGAATTACACTTTTGCTGCTACAAACTACACTGTTCTTTTGAGTAAACACGATTTCATGTTATTCAGGATTTTCTTACACAAAGCAGTATTGGGTATGCTCTTCAAGAACCTAAGGCGATTTCTGCTCAAACTCTAACCAAGATTTGGTCAACAAATAAATTCAACAATGCCGATGATGATAAAGAGCCCATTATTTCTTTCCAATACAATGGTTGTCACTCTATCACTCCTGAGGTTGTTCGTCAGGCCCTTTACCTTCCTGATGTGGCTGATTATGATGACATTGTTGATGATGAACAAATAAGAGAATTCCTGAGGGAAATAGGCTATAGAGGCAGCCTATCCAAGCCGAGGAGCCTCACAAGGCCACATCTGTGAAGAGAATAGAGCTTCTTCTTCGATTGTATAACTAGGGCTTTTACGGCCAAATGCACCAATTTTGACATCATTCCTCAACTATCTCTTTTCTGACCCATAACTTGAATTTTAATTTTCCTTGTTTATTAATTAGGCAAATAGCTAGTAAAATTAGTGATGATGAACATACTGTATACTATGCTAGATTTTTATAGTTGATTTTTAGCTATCTCTTGCCTGATGTTAGTTTTGATAATGACAAGAGTTTGCCTAGTTTTAGCATGAATAAGAGGATTTTTGCTGACTTGACAAGAAAAGATGTCAAAAAAGAAAATAAAGGTATGTTGCCAAAGCTATTTTATCCCACATGGGTCAGGCTTCTCTTAAATCGGAGAATGCCTACTGTGTATGAGAGGGAGTTTCTATCAATGACTATGAATCAAAGTTTAGCCCAATCTGATTCTAACCCAAGTCACCCACCAAATACTGATACACAAACTATGCCAATCTCTGTTGTCTCCCAAAAGACTTTAGTTGTAAAACACACCTCAAAAGCACAGGGCTCAGGCCTCAAGAGAAAGGAAAAATCAGTTTTGGAGTCTTCTCCCAGAAAAAGAAGATTAATTGATGAACATACAGACTATGATGATAGTGATGAAGGTTTGGTATTCCTTCTAAAGAAATTTGTTAAACCAGCCTCTGATGTTCCTCATATCACAGAGCCCACTAAGAAAATGAGAAGACTAGTCAAGGCTATAAACTCTGATCAGCTAAACTCTCATCCAGTTCAAGCCTTAGACTGTGCTCCACTAAACTCTGATGCTGTGATAAAGTCTGGTAACTCTGCATTGCCTGACCAAATAAACAATAACATTGGTGGAATTGAAGTAGATGGTGATAGTGAAAATGCCAATAAAGAAGAAAATGATGAATTGGCTGAAGTGGATGTTGTTCCAGTAATAATCTCTGATTCTCTTGTCCACTCTTCTCCACCAATAATCAAGGAGATTTCTTATAAAAGAGTGAGGGAGTTAGCTGAGGAAGTAAAAAGAGAAATGGTTGCTCAGAAATCTCAAAAATCTCCAGTCTCTAGCACTTCAAAGCTTTTTACTAGAAGGAAGAAGAAAAATGTTTCATTTAACCTAGACACACAAGAACCTACTTATCAAAGTGAAGTAGCAGTCTTTGACAGGCCAGGCACACAAGAACCTATTGATCAAAGTTTAATAGAAGCCACAGTTCTAGCAAATGAAGCCAATATGGATCAGGGGTACAGACCACAAGAACCTTTAGCTCAAAGGGTTAAATAAGTTGTTCATGCCCCAGCCAAACAAGAACCATCCAATCAAAGTTTGGATGCAAGCACTCAAATTCTGATAGAAGATCCAGTTGTTGCTGATGTTGAAGGCCAATCTCTAGCAGAGTCAAGCCCACAAGAACCTTCACCTCAAAGTGGTGAAGCAACTGCTGACAAGACTCAGGTCCCACAAGAACCAATCACCCACTTTGTGATTGCAGACCAAGATATGAAGATGAAGACAAACTCTGATGATAATCCATTGACAATCTCTTATGCAATTCTGGTGCAACCTCTATCTTCCAAGCCATTGGACTCTACAATTTCTCAAGGTATAAAATCTGACTTTTCTTCAGAATTTACATACTCTGATAGCATAAGTTCATATTTTATATTTCTATCTTTTACTGCTGAAATGACCATGGATAGTCCTGGAAAGGAACCCTCTATCCTTGTGACCACATATCTCCTTTATAAGCCACCTCTTATTTCTGTAGGACATTGTGATTTGAGCCTTTCTTGTGAGACTAAGGTAAAATGTATGAAAAATAGAACTAACAATGAGAGGCAGACACTGGATCTGGCAAAAGGAGAATTAGATATAAGAAAGAAGTTAGTTACTTCTAGTGAGCAAACTCTGACTCTCAAAAGTCATGAGATGTGTGATGTGAGAAGTAATGAGATTAGTTTAAAAGAAAAGAGTGTCTTAGGGTGTTCTGTTCCTTGTGTAGGTACTCAGAGTATAAAAGAAACAGGCTCTGTTGCTCAACATGTCCCTCAATCTCTAAACTCTAAGGTGCCAAACTCTGATGGTGAAGATGTAATCTTTGAGAATTCCAGTCCTATTTTTGAGGATGAAGCAGTTACTGATCTCTCCATTCCTTACCCTCAGAGATACAGTTCCAAAAGATCGCCCATTGATTCTTTTGATGCTCATGACACTCTAAGGATGGATTATCTGGATTATTCTGTTGTTGAACAGTTGAAGGGTGAAATTGAATCTACTCTTAAACAAGAAGGTATAAGGAGGGAAAGTAGTAGAGGGGGACCATCTACAACACATCTTCCAAGCTCTAAAAGACGATCCATTTAGGATATGTCTTGGAAATTTTCCCATGAAGATATCTCTTGGCCCCATGTTCATGACCTCATAAAGAAAGAAGACTCTGAACTAAACTCTCATGAGATGAAGACAGTTCTCAAAGCAACCACTATGTTGACAAAGGGTCTTCACAGTGAAGTTTTTGATCTTAAAGATACTATTAACAAGACAAGTGCTTCAGTTCAAAGTTCTATTTCTGTTTCTCAGCATGCTTTGGAATCTAAGATTAAAGTTGTTTCGACTAAACAAGATGCTTTGGAGTCCAAAGTTGACAAGCTTGTTACTATTGTTACATCCATGCAGACCATGTTGCATACTATTGCAGACCTCCTGACTCTTTCTTCTGATGTCAAAAAGGGGGAGAAAATATCAAAAAAACAAATGCAAGGTGGATTCTGTGTTAAACTCTGATAAACCTGAAGGTGATGATGATGGTAGTGGTGTTCCTGATAAAAGCCAAGGGAGTTATAAGGGTGGAAAGAGTATACAAGCTCAAACTCTGATTCCCTCAGGATCTGGTACAGTTCAAGGTAGTAAGCACACTCTGATGGAACTTGATGAATAATTGGCTAGATGGATTGCATAGGAAGAAAAGCCTGAGAATATTGAAGAAAGAAACAAGAAAGATGCAGAACTGGTAAAGAAACTTTTTGAAGAAGAAAATCCAGGAATGGATCCAGTTGCTGTTGAAGAAGAATTGAAGAAAACTGGTACCGACAATGCTCAAGTCCAGTCAAAGAAGAAAAGATATCTACATTTGAAAGGAATATGACTAGGCATATTTGTAATAATTAGATGACAACTCAACTCAGATAAGAAATCGAAGTAAATAATAAATATGATAACAGGAATCAAGACGAAGAAAGTCAACTAGACACAAAGAATCCTAAATATCAAAAGTGTTCTAATGAAGCTGCTACTCTACACCGGAAGAAGTTCATTAATATGTTCAAGTGTCGGTGAAAAATAAAGAAGTAGTATTTCAGAAGAGTTCAGAAGATACAGAAGATTCGAAGTGGCTACTACATAAAGATTCCAAGAAAAGAAAATATTGAAGACAAAGTTAGAAGAAAGAACATGATAAAAGATCACAGCTGTTAAAGTTAAAAGGTGAAGAATATTTATTTAGTATGGCACAAATGAACCAGACAATATATTTGTGTGTCAACTAATTTAATAAATATTTTTCACCTAACTCAAGTGATTTTAAAAGACAGAAGACAATGAAGACAAGAGGATTCAAGTCAAATCTACAGTGGTTATGCAGTGAAGAAACTAAATAATTCTACTATCAAAAGTTAATTAATTATTTAATTTATCTAATTAAATTAATTCAATTATTTAATTAAAAATTAGTGGAATTAATTAAGTTAAAAAGATCATTTTATTTAATGATTAAAGAAAGTCTTGCTGCATTATTAATCAAAAGTCTTACTGAATTTAATTCAATAAGACTAATTAAATGTCTTACCGAATTAACTCGGCAAGACTTTCTAAAAAGTCCTCCCGAATTATCTCGGTAAGACTTTCTAAAAGTCCTACCGAGTTATCTCAACAAGACTTTTTTAAAAAGGTTCTACTCATTGTCTCGGCAAGACTTTTGAAAAGTCTTACCGAGTTTTTCAAAAGTCTTACCGAGCTGAAAAAGTTTTGCTCAGCTTATTTAAAAAGTCTTGCAGGCTTATTTATAAAGTCTTTTAATTTTTTAAATAAGTTTTATTCAAAAGTCTTGCTAGATTTTGACTCTATAAATATGAGGATCATGGTTTCATTATTTCAAGTGATAGAAAACATTTAAATTTCAGAAATTTATATGCATTGTAATATTCACATATTTATGTGCAAGTGTGGAATATAATTGTTAAACCCGAACAACTCATGTCGAAATCATTCTAGAACACTTTATCAATTATATACACTTTTCATCACATTAATTTTGTAATACTTTTCAAGTTAAAAATTATATCTTCTCCTTGAACAATATTTCATTAAAATTAATATTTCGTGATTAATTAAAATAATATTTTTAAATCCAAAATTCCGTGATAAATCTAGATATTGTATTCAACCCCCCTTCTACACTATCAGGGACCAACAACATTTAAAGAAAACTCAAGTTCAAAAGAAGGTGCATGATCAAGCAGAGCAAATTGTAACTAAACCTGTTGAAATTCAAACAAAGTCATCTTAAGCAGTTTAACATAAAGCTCTATTAAAATCAAAGACTCCACTCATCATGCTTGGAACTATATTTCTTCCAGGTGGAACAAGTTTTGAAGATGAGGAAGAAGAATAACAATCTTTGTGTAGAAAGAAGAATCCTGATCTTCTGTGGACAAAAACTCAAACTCTGACTCTCAATGCCAGACTTGGTAAGAACAAGGGAGGTATTGGCGATTCAAAAGACAAAGTCTATAGAGGAGAGACAAATACTTTCAGAGATCCTTATTCTTTAAAGAACAAACCTGAAGAAGAGCTAACACAAGATCATTTGGACAAACAAATTGTTGTTCAAATAGTAAAGGATATTTTTTATAGCACTCAACCTAAAGAGAAGCTGTTGTATTTTCAAGAGAATGGAAGAGTTATGAAACTATCTGAAGAAGATCTAGCTCACAAGTCATCAAAACAACTGGAATATGTTCTTTACTTACTAAAAGGAGAAGATGACACTACTGCAAAGTGGGTGAGATTTCGAGAAGGTGCAATAGCAGGGGCAAGAAAAAATCAAAAAATGATGAAGTTAGACTCTGAGGAGTACAGACCAAGGTATATGCTAGAGGATGATACTGAAAAGGAGATGAGCAAGGGAGATGCTAAGATAAAAATGATATTAGATACTCCGACATTGATGCTTAATCCTAATGGACAAAATATATGCAGTATTCTTTTAGATGAAAGAATGAAAAGAACATCAATCTATAACTTGAGAGATGCAATTTTTCAAATTAATGATTCTGGTGATTAGATGAAGGAGTTGAAGGATAAACTAGTGGAATTGTTGAAGATAGCTGAAAAGAAGTTGCTTGATAATTTTCTGTGTGAAAATTTTTCTTGTAAGAGAGTATAAGGCAAGGTAGAAAACTCAAACACTGATACATTTATCTATGAGGTTTATGACATCATAAGTTGAATTTATATTTTACTGAATAAAACATAAATTGGGGGAGATTGTTAGATATAAAGAACTGATGTTGTCAAAGAATACTTCAAACAGAGTTTATTGAAGTTAATCAGAGTTTAAGCTGACGTCATCAGAGTTTAGAAGCTGTCGACAGAGTTTACTCACTCAGAGTTTACTAATCGATAGAGTTTATGATATCAGAGTTTGACAGATGGAAACTGACAAATCAGGAGGTGATTGGAGATAAACATAGAGGTATTTGAATATAATTCTATTTCCTTTCTGGAAGCTATCTTTTAGGAAGATAATGATGGAAATAATATTTATGCATTTAATGATCATTATCTTTTCTGTAATTAGATAGGGTAGCTGTGTACTATATAAATACATAATTAGTTTTATATTGTAATCGTTCAAGTTATTATCTTTTTCATAACCTAGCATCTCTTAAGAACTTTATTTTTCTTGAGAGAGTTTTGTAATAAGTCAATCAAAGTTAATACAAAACAGTACTTCTCTTACATACTTGTGTTCATAATCGATTGCTTGGTACTATTATATCCAACCCCCCTTCTATAATAATTCATTACCTGGGTAACAGTTTTCTACCTATCTATGTGCAAGAGTTCAGGCAAATCCAAAGGAATCTCATCTCATTGCTGTCAAAAAGGATTTTGAGATACCTCAAAGGAACATCTTTCATGGGTTTATGGTACCCTAAAGAAACAAGACTCAACTTAGTTGGATATTCAGATGCTGATTTTGCTGGATGCAGAGTGGATATGAAAAGCACCTCAGGAAGCTGCAATTTCTTGGACAGATGCTGGTGTCTTGTTTTAGCAAGAAACAACAATCAGTTTCTACTTCCATAGCTGAGGCTAAATACATAGCTGCTGGAAGCTGTTGTGCTCAAGTGCTTTAGATAAGGAATCAACTAAGGGACTATAGACTAGTGTTGGAAAAAATTCTTATCATGTGTGACAACAGTAGTGCCATCTCAATTGTTGCCAATCCAGTCAACCATTCCAAGACAAAGCACATTGATGTAAGGTACCATTTCATAAGGGAACATGCAGAAAATGGAGTGATTGGATTATCCTATGTTCCTCCACAAAAACAATTGGCTGATATATTTACTAAACCACCTGATGAAGCCACCTTCAACAGGTAGGTAAGTGAGATTGAAATGTTAAATTCTTCTAACTAGTGGCTAAATAAATATATCTCATCAACTGTTGCAACAATTGTTTCACAGACATGATCCTTACATGATTTATCTAAGTGAAACATACTGGTGTGTACTTATAAAAGCATCAATTATATTTTTTTACACTTTGTTTTAAAAATAAAATGAAATAGCAGTTTGGAACTATTTATTTGTTCTAAGCAAGCCTAAAAAGAATTATTATACTTGTGCATCTTTAAATAACAAGTGTGATATAAAATTATTCAAGAATATTTTACAAATACATTTTTAATTTCAGAATTAAATAGATTTTAATTTTGAAAAGTGTGTCTGACAAATTGTTGCTTTATTTTCCAAGTGAAAATAGCATAATCCTTCAAAAACTGGAGTTGTTGATTAAGTTGCCATTCTTTTTTGACTTCTCGACCGTGTTTTTATTTATGAGTTCTCGAATAGTCTACTTTTGTGAGTTCTCGAATAGTCCACGTTAGTGATTTGTCGATCAATTATGTTTTCCAGAGTTCTCAAGTCAGTACTAATCTGAGTTCTTGAATCCTAGAGTTCTCAATTGATACAGTTCTCGAATGCATATATACTTGAGTTCTCGATCAAATTTTGACAGTTCTTTACTAAAATTACTTTATTCACTTTCAGTGTTCTCGAACATACAAAATCGATTATAATTCTAGTCTAGTTGTCTAAGTCATATAAATAGCAAAGTAGATCTCAAATTTCATTTCTACGCTTAATCGCAAACTCGAAGAAATTTTTACTCTCTCTCTCTAGAGTATCATTCGATTTCTCACAACTTTTCTCTTAACCTTCTTCGCTTATTCACTTCTCCTTTCTATATACTAAATCAAATAGCTTCTTCTAGTTCCAACACAATAGCTGAGGTGTACATCATCCCTGAAACTAACTTTCAAGCCATTTCAAGAGATGCTGATGCCAAGCCTCAGTACAAATGTTTCACTAGATTTCTCATAGATTCTTAATTAGGAAGCATTGTTGATCAACCCTCCACTGTACCTGGACATTCTTGAGCAGTTCTGGAACACTGTAAATTAGGAGGAGGTTGTTCTGAATGATGGGAGCTCCAAGATTGTTGTAACCTGCAAGATTCAAGAAGTGGAAATTAGCTTTGATGAAAAGGATGTCAACTCAAGTTTATCACTCCGTACAGAGAAATTTGATGAATTTCCAACAGATGATGATTTGGTGGATTCAATGGACTTCATAAGATATGCTGAGGAGATCAAGCTGGGAAAGTTGGACAAGAAATATGTAAGAAAAGAGTGGTCATTTCTGTTTGACACTCTACTAGGGGTCTTCACTTGCAGGACGATAGGCTTTGATCAAATTAGCTCCATTGCCTTGAAGCTGACCTTTTCATTGACTTATAATAGAAAGCATAGTGTTGAGAAGCTTATTCTGAGGGAACTCTCAACCAGGATCCCAAAGAAAGGTAATGAGATATTCTTTCCTCGCTTTATTCAGTTAATTCTTAACTTTAAAAACCTGTATTGATTGATGTCCCAGGAATGAATAAAAAGAGAATTGGCTACTCCAAATCCATGTCAAAAATTATTTTTGCTACATTGGATAGGAGAACCACAGTGAATGTACCTCTTCGAATCACACCTCATATGAGGAGTGTATTTGAAGGGTACCCACTTGTGCAACTTACATATGGTTACCTTGAAACAGTAGGAGATCCTAAGGCTGTAAAAGAACCAAATGCTCCTAACCCAAGGATTTCCAACCCAACTGTAGATCCTTCTTTGAAAACAATAGATGTTAATGAGCCAACCTCTACATCCTCTCAATAGGGTGTAGTTGAAAAGAAGAAAATGAAGAAACCAGCTGCTAAGAAGAAGGTAGAGGTAGTTGTAGAAGCAACTGGAGATGAGTCATCTGTGGAACTTCTAAAAAGGAGAAAGAAAATTAAAGAGGCCACTCTACATCCTCCAAACAGGATGTAGAGGTTACAAAGGGATTACACATGTTACTAGGTGCACTTTCTCAACAAAGTACATCTATTGAAATTGAGAGTCAACCCACTCCAATTTTTACAAAGCCTGCACTATCACAAGAACTCACTCTTGCTGATGAGAGAAGTGTAGTTGAAAAGGACATAAAAGTGCACATAGGAACTCAAATTGAAACTTCCCCATTTTCTCAGAAGGAGTTACCAACACTCACAACTACTCACAATCTCTCTTCTATTACCAATATTTCTTCACAACCAAATGTGTCTAGCCAAACACATGAGGTTTTTGATCATCAGGATTCTTCTTTCCCTGGTGAGCCAATTTCAAGTAACATATTGCATGACAATGTTCTCATCACTCAGGACATACATCAAGATGGTGAGGGAATGCAAGCTGAGGCATATCCTGATGACACCATCAAAACCATAGAGGTTCCAGGAGTTTTTACTAGGGCTGTAATTCGAGTCGGATTTTTTTGAGCTCGACTCGATTAACTCGGCTCGACTCGGCTCGAACTCGTTATCGAGCTCGAGCTCGAGCTCGAACAGATTTCCGGGCTCGATTAAAAACTCGAGTCGAGTCGAGTATTTTTAGGCTCGACTCGAGCTCGACTCGATAAGGCTCGAACACGAACTCGACTCGGCTCGAGTTCGAACTCGATTAATTTTATTTTTTTTAGTTCTATACTTCTATTACACTTGTAAAGCTCATAATGCAGATCATCCATAAATATAAAATAGAAGACAATTGTAATTCAACCATAATAGAAAGATGATCACAGTCAGTCAGTCACCAATACCATTAGTCCATAACTCCATAAAAATTACTGATTTACAATTTCACTATTTAATAAATAATCTATTAGAGAAGCACCCTATAGCAAAAGTTTAAAATTAAGATTTCTTTCTGGTCTTCTGAAATTCTGGTGAAATGTTGTATAGTCAACGATCTTACATTCTTACTCATACAGTCATAACATTTAACGTTCAAATTAACCAAATTGACTAATAATTAACAAAATTTTTTTGCAATTTTGAAAATTAAAATTTTAAAGTAAATTATATATACTTTTTAGTAATATATTAGTATAACTTTTTAATTTTGTCTAATTATATAATATTCGGTTAAAGTTTAGTCAATTTTACAATAAAAATCAAATAATCCACTTAACTTGGATAAAACTATTTTTTCCAAAAAAAAAAGAAAGCTCGATAGGCTCGATTAAAGCTCGAGAGCTCGAAAACTCGTTAAAAGTCCGTTAAACTCGAAAATTCGTTAAAAGCCCATTAAACTCGAAAACTAGTAAAAAAGCTCGTTAAGCTCGAAAACTCGGGAGCGGCTCGAACTCGACTCGAATACTACCTGAGTCGAGCTCGAAAACATATTTTAGGCTCGAATAATTTTCGGCTCGACTCGACTCGACAAAAAAATGCTCGAGCTCGACAAAAAAAAGCTCGAACTCGGCTCGACTCGGCTCGAATTACAGCCCTACNGACTCGACAAAAAAATGCTCGAGCTCGATAAAAAAAAGCTCGAACTCGGCTCGAATTACAACCCTAGTTTTTACTTCAGACTCTGTGGTGGTTGAGGAAACAATTCCCTTTGGTCCCATTCATGAGCTATTGGAGCACCAGGTGTCTTCACAGACATTGGGAAATCTAGGGGACTTCCACACCATAGCATCCCCTAGACAATCCCCAGTCATTCAAAGACTGTCTCCTAGGGAGAAATCACCTATCGATCCAGTATCTAAAGAATCATTTGAGCAATTGGATGAGGAAATAGATACTGAGAGGACCACTATAACAAGTGGCCATAGCTCTAACTTTATGTCACAATGGCTGAAACCTGTACAATAAGACAGGGATTCAGGACCATCTACTGATGGGTTACTTTCTGAAGAGAAATTAAGGGAGTTATATGGAGATCAGATGAATGGATTTTATCACATTGCTCAACAATTATTGATTGCTCATCTTCTAAATCAGGACTATGCTGCAATTCTACTTGAATATGCCAAAAATCAGGAAGAGATTAAAGATAAAAATGAGCAAATGGCTGAAGAAGCAGAGGCCAATGTAGATGCTTGGCTGGATGGTAAACAAAATGTGAGCATGGAGGAGATGCTACAGTGGATGAGAGAGAAGTATTTAACTTCTATTGGCTCTTGTGAGAAGGTCTTCACTCCAACTGCTATTTATGATGCTATTCATGAAGCTGCCAAGGTTCAATTACAAGCCAATTATTACCTTGACAGGGGTTTCCAATCTGAAATTCAAGATCACAGACACAAAATTGAAGGTTTTCTAAGGGGTATTGAAGACAAGCTTAATCATGGTAGCATTTATGCAACAAAAGGGTCAAGGTCTGACTTTTCTCTATCTAAACTCAAAGCAAATGAAATGGTTGATAAATTGGAGAAGATGGAAAAAGCATTTAAGGAGATGGTAGAAAGCAATGGGGAATTCAACAAAGACAGACCTCCATCAACATGGTGGAGGTTTTATACAAAAAAGGTATGCAGATAGACTACCTGAAGATGTTCCTCTGCATGTCCTAGCTCCATTGCAAGTGGATTTATTTTATTAATCCAAGGCCATGGTAGAACAAAATGAAACCCTCACTTTAGCCAAGTTAAATGACAAATTTGAGAAGCTAGCAGATGCTCAGTCTAATCTCTCAACTGTAGTCTCCGCAATAGTGATCAATGTCAATTCTCTAAAGAAGGAATTTCAGACTTTTAGCTCCACTCAAAGCACAACTCTTCTTCAAGTTTCCACTGAATTGACTTCTATCCAGGCTCTTCTATCTACTATGACTCATCAGGCTCCTCTAGTGCAAATCTCTTCTCAGTTCAAACCTAGTGCATCTTCTTTCCTTCCTCAAAAACAAGATATCAACCCTAAGGGGGAGAAGAGAAATGAGGAGATTGAAAGGCAAAAGGATGAGATAGAAGATGAAAGACAAAAAACCTGTTATGGCAATATTAAGGGAGGAGACCAGGAAGCCACTCGTAGACAAAGAGTTCATGCTAAATTTGAAAGCAATGAAGGCAAATGTAAAAGACAATCATTGGAACTACAGGAAAATGTTACAAAATAGTATCTACAAGGTGAGAGGCTTGAAGATACAAGTAAATGATGAAGAGGTCAAAGTGCTATGTTAGTTCTTAGAACACTGACAATATTTGTAGAAGGGGGGGGGGGTTGAATATAAATATCAAAACTTTTTGTGTGTTTTAATATTTGTTCTTAGTGTTTGAGAAAAGTCAGAATATGTATGAACAACTCAAATAAAGAATATAAATTGAACAAGAGATTTAAAATTACTGATGGATTGATTTTTCCATCAGTGTATATTTTTGCTCAATGTTCCTAGGTTAGAAATAAACCTAGCTTCGTTTGTACAAGATTAAAATATAAATCAATTGATCTTACAATATGCTATCTGAAATGATCAGTTGATTCTGAGAACTTCTTTCTAACTTTGTTACTTCTAACCTTGCTACTACACTTGTTTATATATTACAAGTGTATTTTACAATTACCTAGAAAGTAGACATATACCTTTTTTAATTCTGTAATTGCTACATTTCTATCTTTTCTTTTTGCTTTTGCCTTTTTCTGATCTAGGAAAAAGTCTTCACTATTTTGAAAAGACAGCTTCGACTTGAGTCTTCACAGTCATCATAGACTGTCTTCCATAGGTGTTCTTTTGTCTTTCTAGATCTCTGACAGATTGCCTTTTTGTCACAGTCAATTGATAATTTGTTGTTAAGCATATCAATTGACTCTTCCTTTATTCATCAACTGATAATGTTCTTCGATTGATCTTGATATCCATCGATTGATAAGTATAGTTGCCTTATCGATTGATAAATGATATCAATCGATATATCAATCGATGGGTCTTCACATCAGTTGATGGTCTTCAACTCTTGACTTGGTTTCTTCAATTGATCTTCTATCCGTTGATGCTTCAATATCAACTGATTATCCTTCACTTGTATAATTTTCCTGTCTTCAAATAATCACAATTTAACAGTCTAAGTTACACATTAGTTGATGACCTATATCAATTGACTCTAGTATCAATTGATGAAAATATCAATTGATATACACCTTATCAATTGAAAATAGACTAAGTACACCTATGCTACAATCCATATTATCAGTTGATTCATATAAACATTTCAACTGATAAATGGTTTCCTGATCAATTGATATTTATAAATTTCATATCAGTTGATCAGTTACAAATATTGAAAATTTCTATAATTCTAAGTTTTAGTATTATCATCAAGTTACATGTAGATTCCCAACATGCTAGTAGTGCAGATGGAATCTGGCTACTACAGGGTATCTCTAGGACTGTTTCATGGACTTTCATATACATAACTAGAGTGTCTGCAGAAAGCAATAGAGAATGTGACAAAGGAAGATAATGAATTGAAGAACATGCTAGGCCCCTTGATATCCAAAGCACTTTCTGAAACCTACTGCAACCCTGATGGGATTCTCTACATGACCAAGTCAAATACACTCTCTCACTTCAAAATTCCTCAGCATTTAAATCCTGACAACAGAAGCCAAATCATAAGTCTCTTTGATCTGTTAAAGAAAAAGCCAATAATTAGAGAAGAAGACAAGTTGATTATGGAAAAATTGAGAAAATTCATCAATGGTCAAGTATCAACTTTTGAAAATGATGAGTTGAAGAAGAAAAAGAAGGATGATGAAGACAAGGGACCGGGAAAAGAAGACAAGAAACCTGATTCCAGGAGCAATAAGGATGGAAAGAAAGATTATAAGAAGGAAAGTGATGGCAAAAAAAAAAGATGACTCAAGAAAAGAAAAGACATATGAAAGAAAGAAACCATCAAAACAGCAAGCTGTTGGTAGTCATGTTAGTACACCTACTAAAATTCAGGGTACTACTATGGCTCCAACAGTTTCTAAAACTGCTATGATTCTAAAATCCAAATCACCTAGAAGATATCTTGTCAAGGTAACATCAAATGGTAACATCAAATGGAGTAATAAGGAGGGAGATAAAGAAAGATCATGTCAAGAACCTAAAGCCATGCCAGGAAATCAAAGTCAACTCAGTCACTAGAACAAAGTTCAAGAAGCCTACTAGCTCATTGTTAGTAAGGTGTCCAAAATGGAAGAAGCAACTTATTGTACCTAATAAAGGTCTACCTATCCATCCCATCCAAGAAGAAGTTGTAATTGATAAGGTGAGACTCAAATAATGGAAGGCAGACATGATCTGTAAGGTTGAGCTAAGGGACATGAAGGTGTTTGTGATAAATGTTGATGGAGAAGAAAGGGAATTCTACCATGATAGTTCAAAGTCTACTACACATGACATCAAAAGGGTAATTAGCCTTTATGATAAAAAGAGCATGGTGAACAAATTGAAGATGGTTGAAATAGATGAGTATTTGGCAAGAAAATATCAGAAAAAGATTGACAAGGTGAATGAGAGGAAGGAAATGGTAGAGAGAAAGATCAAGGAGAAAGAGGAGTTGGAAAGAATGTCTGAAGAATTGAGGAGATTGGGAAAGTGCAGAGTTTTCAAAGATCCAGACAGAGTTGAGTTTAAACTCAGAGATAGAGTAACTTCAAGAATAAGACTCAAGTTTGTCAAAGATTACCCCCATACAATCTCTACAAGTTGCAACTGATATTCTAAAAAATGCAATTTTGATTGAAGAAGTCATGGCTAGGCAAGAAATTCTTTAAGCCAATGAAGAAATCAAAGCTAGGGAAGAAAAAGAAAAGAAAGCAAAATATGATCTACTCATGCAACAACATCAACAACTTCAACAACAGAAATAGATAGGCTTGATATCTTGTATTAATTTATAAAATTTTCTTTTCTCAAATTGGGGGAGATTGTTGGACCAAATCAAGCCTACTTTGTATGATTACTTGTCTTGATGTAACAAATTTAATGTTTCTGTATTAGGATGTGTTCTTAGAATGTCTTAATGTATTTGTAGATAGAAGTATGTTTCTACTGTGAAGACAATATGTAAATGTAAGTCAAGAATAAAGATTGATAGAAGATTCAAGTCTGAATCAAGCATCAAATCAATGAAGACTTCATCAAATAAGAATTGCAGTGAAAAGTACTCCAAGGAAAATACATGATAGAGAAGTGAGAACTGTGAAACTGGTAGAGAAGTCTCAAATGCTCAAGTAACTTATCAATCAATCGAGAAGTGATAAGTGATCGAGAAGTCAAAAAATTGATAGTTATTCGAGAAGTGTGAAGATTGGACCATTCGAGAAGTACAGTTGAACAAATCGAGAAGTTAGCTAGAGAAGCAATCGAGAAGTACTACAGATTGAACCATTCGAGAAGTACAGTAGAACCAATTGAGAAGTCTGTGTTATAAGTATGATTCGAGAAGTCTATTCTAATCGAGAAGTCTATTTTAATCGAGAATTCTATTCTAATCGAGAAGTCATTCACTGTGACTTCTCAAAGTAAATTCAAGTGAGTACTCGGTTGATTCAAGAAGCTAAATTTTAGGAGATTTGCAGATGAACAAAACAAGTGATTCTGAAGCTCTGTCAGTACAGGATCAGGCAAACCTGTGAAGATGGAGACAAGTCTACGATGAAGCTTAGAAGATGAACAAGACAAATGACAGAAGGGATAAGGCTTTAAGAAAAAGGACTGTTATTGTTTGTGTTAGCTAGAAATAGATAGTAGTCAAATGTAAAGTTGTTTTTGTCTATTTCTAGTTTTAGCTTAACTGATTAGTGAGTGCATGTGCCAAAAGACATGTTGTCTATATAGAAATTGCACAACCTAATTAGTAAAAAAGTGAGCTGAATTTTTTCATCAAGTATTTTCATACCTTGTTTTCTACTTCCAAGAACAAGAAGTTGAAGTTCACTTTGAATTTCAGATTGTAGTTTATTCATTTTAATACACCATTAGATTGAAAGTTAATTCTCTGTATTCTTACATTTCCTCATTTGTATTTAAATAAACACTTATGAATTGACAAAGCTACAAACACTATCAAGCAGTTCATCAAAATTAAAGAAGTGAGAACAAAAAACAAAAGCATTTGAAGTTATAAATTCACCCCCTGTAAACTTCTGTAACTCTAATTCCTAACATACTGTTAAAAAGTGAAAAATATAGAATGATATTGAAGTTCCGGGTGTGAATTGAATAGGCTCATTTTCTTGTTTTGAGTACATTTCTCATTGAACATAGTTCACTACATATAGTATTTCTTTCACCACCTCCACTCCAAAATTATAAATTCCTTATTTTTTGTTTATTCATTATATTTTAATATACAATCAATGTATAAACATGTAACTTACAAATATTATTAGCATCATTAATTTTTTTATTTGTAATAACTAATACATTGTTCATGTATTACAAAATTTATTTAACTTCACAAAATAAGTCAAGTATAATATCATATGTTTAAGAGTACAAGCAAAACTACTCGGTGGTTTCTTAGCTAATTTTTTTTTTTATTATATTGAGCCTAATATTATATACATTATAAACATAGTTTGAGTGTTAAACCCTTATTTAATTTCTATTGTTCAATGTGGGTATTTATTTGTTGATAGATAAGTGAGGTTGGGAAATAAGGGGTCGTTAAGAGAACTAGAGGCTAGATAAGTTTGTACTTGGGATAATATAGAATTTAAAGAGTAAGATTCGAGAAACATGAGTTTAGTAAGCTATTATCAACGATAAGGTTATCATAGAGATATATTATTGTATCTTATAATTGTGAATTTCGTTAATAAATAGTATATTCACTTTCTGAATTGATTAGGGAATCAGGACGTAAATCATTGTGAATTTTTTTATTATTTATTTACTGTTTTTACAATTCTGCACTGGATTGCACATCTCTAACTACCTATTCACCCACTATATACACTTTTAAATAATTTGGGACGGGATGAGTTATTTACTGCTGGGTATGCAAGCCTTTACAACTTACAAGAAATGAAAGAATGCTGAATATTTTGTTAACAAATCTTTAATCTCTCTTCCACAATTATATGTTAATCATTGTCTGAACAAACAGACATTAAACAAGAAACATCATCTCGTATGTGCCTTGCCTCTCCGATAATGATAACTAAAAATCATCCACACCAACTACCTAAAATCTATATCTTTTTATGCAACAATCTAAAACAATAACGTAAAAAATAAAATCTTAAAACAGACTACAAGAAACGAAAAAGAAAGCAACGCATCGTCATGCATTTCATGACCAAACATTTTCACCTTCTCTAGTATTTACAATGCCAACAGTTCCACTCTTCTTAACCACCTTGTTCAGTTGAAATAGAGGGTGCCTATATAGCCTCCTTACTCCTTTTGTGAAACTTAGTCGGCTTAGTATTCCTTCGGTTTCCCTATTGTCAAAACCGTCTGGACAACTGTTATCTTTGCTGTCTCTGATGCATGTAACAGGCGTTTTCGTAGCTGATATAGATGATTCGTAATCAGATTCCGTCGCGTCCTTGCAGTTGAAGCTCCATAGTTTCTCCTCTCGTTCAGATTCTAGTCTGCCTATAGTTGAAGTTTGCAACATGTTAGTGTTTCCCGTCTCCTTATGGTCACAGTCTGTTGCTGATGGATTTGAATTTGATATGCGGGCTTCTACCTTGTTGCTAGGTGAAACATCACATGATGAAATAAATCCATCAATGGCATTAAAATCTCCTCTCTCTCGAAGAGTTTTCATTATCAGTGTTTTTAGCAAATTCATTACTTGAACTGCATGAATCAGTGCAGTCAAAGGATCTGCCATCTGCATGAAGAGGAAATACTATCTGGTTAATTATTACCACACATAGGTTCGGTTTTATCTACTAAGCAGGATCTGCCATATGCATGAAGAGGAAATACTATCCGTTCATGAGTTAGCTTAAGTGCTTAACTAAAGACATGCGAATTATGCACCTGTCGGTTCAATGGGACATGGCGCAAAGACCCTGTTTNTCTCTCGAACATAATGTATGAAATTTTCTGTGTTGCATCTTTTCTCATATGGTACAAAAGTTTGCTTGTGGTAAATTTAACTTTAAGTTTTTGCAAAAATTGTATATTTTTCTCCTATATAATATATATTAATTTCAGTAACAAATTTAAAATTTATATTCTAACTTATTACATAGCCCGACTAAACATAAATTCTGGTTCGCCCCTGCTAACTGATTCTCTGCGTGGATCCTATCTGAATAAAGAATGATAGGCTCACAACTTTGCAACATAAGGAGTATCAAATTATAAGCTCTTTTCTTGAACTAAAGCTGAACACTAACTAACATCTAGTGTTCCTATCTAAGCAAGTGACTTGATGTCTGGATTTACTGGCTGATTGATGACAATTGAGCAGACTCACATGAAGGATAGTTGCCCAACACTAGTAACTAAGTAGACTCAGATTAAGGATAGTTGCCCAACACTAGCAACTAAGTAGACTCAAATCAAGCAGAGTTGCCTAACACAAGTAACGAAAAGTTTGATATTACACTTTCATGCTATAACACTACAGAAAGTGTCAGAGAAACAAATCTTTTGTCAATATTTAAAAGCAAATGATATAATATCACACTATTGAGCCAGGGATTCATGGCATGGCCAATCAAAGGGTGACATGGGTTAAATACCTTGATTAAGCCTGCCAAACAATGTACATCGATTCCACGTGGTACTACACCTTTGTTGAGATGGTTCCTAACGCTTTCTTCCTCTGTATTCTCGGCATTTATCCGAAAAATTCCTTCTGCCTTTAAACATTTGATATATAAAAAACTGTTCAAAATCATATAGGAATCAAGCCAGCAATAGATTAAGGATTGTACCTGTAGGCCACCTCCTGAATACAAACGCTTTTGCATCATAAGTAGAATAGTTGGTACGCTATTCCCCCTTTGATCATAAGAACACTGCATTGAGTTGGCAGAAACCCCAAAGACACTGACACTGAACCAGAAGATAATTAATTAATTTTATGATCCAGTGAACCAGAGTAAGGATCCATAAAAAATAACTATATTCGATATATTAGCTTCCACACATTAGATATATTAGCATTGTAACAAAGCCTACATGAAACACTTCCTCTTGGAATCTGTCAATACGTTAAGGGGGAGAATGTTGGAAATTAA
>QRFB01006647.1:0-34315 GCA_008931105.1 Oenanthe javanica
TTAACCCGAATCTCAATGATAGAAAATTCTTACCAACTTATTTTTTCTTCAGATGTTCACTCCTGTCTTCATTATTTCTTTTTAATTTTATTCATTTCATTCCGTTCTTTCCCACCAAATATAACATTATAATCTTATGTATACAACTAATAATTGGAATATTTGAAAACCAAATTAACTTTAAATTATAATTATAATTAAATAACGGATATCTTTTTTATTAAAATAAAGAAGTAATCAACAAAAGATTAAGACTTTCCTCCTTTACGGGGACACATTTGTAGATGGTTCTCTGCTATTCTGATGTGTTCTAGGATAAATTGAGGCGTGTTCTAGGATAAATTGAGGCATTTACCTTTAGTATCCTCAAATATCTTAGATAGGCTCCCAGATTATAAACATTCTGCAACATTTTTATTTTAATAAATAGTTTAGTATACANTTAGGATAAATTGAGGCATCTACCTTTAGTATCCTCAAATATCTTAGATAGGCTCCCAGATTATAAACATTCTGCAACATTTTTATTTTAATAAATAGTTATTAGTATACAAATAATAATAATACATAGTATTTGAAGACATGACTGATGCAAATCAGATATGGTCTGTTATGCATGTTTAAAATAGTTATATTAGTCATGATTCCCCCAGACTCAAATCCTTGGCCGTGCTCCTGCTCAACTCGTGCTGACCTCTGCACGCAGCTAATGTCCTCTAACTCTTGAACACAGAGAGGCATTAAATTTTGGCAACAACCTTTCTTTAATACATCCAACTACTAGTTGATTTAAGTGGTCAAGCTTGATCAACACTAGTACTGCACTACTGCTATTTACGACCCATCAATTGCCAATCCAGGGCGAAGGTTACATTCAAACTGTTAGCTCATCAAGTCAACTGGAATACTCCAATATGCCATTCTATCACAAATAATGCCATAATGGTGGAACCACAATCTCGAAATTCATATTACAGGACTTGACTTCAGAAGGTTCTAAAGTTTAGACACAATCTCCAAATTTTCTTATTGATGTCGGATCATCTCGGTCATTTGAGATTATCTAATGCATGGGATTTGCCTTAAGTATGATTCATGACTATTAATCATTGTTGTAATACTATGTCTGCCCATGGCCCATGCACAATGTCTGGATAGGATATGTATACTTCAAGTGATTGACTTCACTTTAGACTGCACAATGCTGGACCAACATATTATTATTGTTATTACTTCACTTCAAGAATTCGTCAAGGAGTAGCCGCTTTTAAAGAAAACGAATTGAATCTTTGAATTTGTCTTTAAGATCTAAATTCTAAATGATACCAACATTATGGAATGAATGTTGTATAAAACGAGATTGGTTTAACTGCTCAATTTGTGCGGCATTTCTATATCCCAAACTAAAATGTCGTTAATCATGGGTTTCAAGAAAACTTCCTGCATTATTTTATTCAGCATGTGTCTTCTGTTTCATATAAGCAAATCTGCTGATACAATTACATTAATCAACTTTCTCTCTGATGCTAAGAATGAAAGCCTTTTGTCCTCAGATGGAAACTTCAGGCTTGGTTTCTTTAGTCCTCGGAATTCTGTTAATTGCTATGTTGGTATATGGTTCGACAAAGTTTCAGAACATAATAATGTATGGGTGGCAAATAGAGACAGGCCTTTAAAGGAAAAGAATGGCATTTTCAGGATTAGTACTGATGGAAACATTGTGGTTTACTCGGCTGCAAATAAAAGTGAACTTCTCTGGTCTAGTAACATATCACATGCTATCATAACTGTCAACTCGACTGCCAAGCTTTTTTCTTCAGGTAATTTTGTGTTAACAGCTACGAATGCTATAAATCACAACAAAATCGATGTATGGCAGAGCTTTGACCACCCTACTGATACGGGATTGGCTGGTATGAAAATCGGGTTGGATAAAAGGAATGGTTTTAGGCGGGTCCTAACTTCTTGGAAATCTGAGGAAGATCCAGCTACTGGAGAGTACTCCGCTTTGGTGGAAGTGGATGGTCCACCTCAGTTTTACGTTTACAAGAAGTCTTCTCCAATATGGAGAGCAGGCCCATGGAATGGGCAGAGTTTGAGTGGTGTTCCGACTGTTGCTTCAAGACTTAAGACCTACGAAATGGATTACACTAATGAATCCTCACTCTTCAGCTCTACTTATGTCAACAACAATGATGAGGTATTGCAGATTCAAAATTGAGATTTTATTTTTTCTGTTTCTTCATTAATTCACAAGTAATTAGCATTAGGTGATAGCTATTGTGACTGAGGAAGTTCATATTTATAAGCATACATACTAATTACAATTTAGATAACTTTGCGCATACATGTAGGCAGTTCAGACATTAATAGGGACTGAACAATGATTATGAAACAATATCTTTACACAGATAGATATATTGAGGTTCATAATAATTTGCATTTCCTGATATTAAAATGCTACATCCTGGCATGACTGGATTTACAAGCAAAGTTCTTGAACTCAATTTCACATACTTCAGACTATTTTAGTTTACCAAATTAACAAAGCTTAAGGAGAACATTTGTTACATCATTCTTAAAACTTGTGTAGGTATTTTTTTTGTCTTACCCTTTCAGTATTAAAACTAATGATTTGAGTACTCTGGAAAATAAAATAAAAGGATTAGGATATTCATTGACTCTGAAAATGTCTCATATTTCAGTCCATTATATCGGTAACATGCCTTTACATTAAGTGATTGTAATACTTGTTAGGTTTACATGACATTTGATTCCCCCGGGCCAGGGATTTTCAAAACGCTTCAGATGGATACCACAGGAATAGCACGAGAACAGATATGGCACACCGGTCGCTCTGGTGGTTCCAGTAGCAATGAAGAGGCTCGTACTTGGGCTACGTTTTGGGTTTCTCAACAAGACCAGTGCGATCAGTACATGCACTGTGGGCCATCAACCATCTGCAACACCTTCAATAGTGCCAAAGAGTGTTCATGCTTGCCTGGATATGAGCCAGAGTCCCCTCGTGATGATGAAAGGTTAAAATGCATCGAAAAGAGGAAAGAGTTGCACATTTGTGGGAAAGGTATGGGAGAGGGGTTTCTGAAGTTACCTGGCATTAAACTTCCTGATGCAAAATTTTCTAGATTTTTCAGTAATCTCAGCTTACAAGAGTGTGAAGAAGTGTGTTTAAAGAGCTGCAACTGCACTGCTTATGCCAGTGCGGATGTCAATGTGGGTGGCCATGGTTGCTATGCATGGTTTGGTGAATTAAATGATGTCAAACAGTATCATTCTGTAGATGGACAGGATTTTTACTTGAGATCAGATGCAGCAGAACTTGGTTTGTATATCTAATTAATTCAATCGTTTTCTCGTTGTCGTTATTTTGTAGAATTAATTGTATGTAATTTCTTACAGCAGCACCTAATATGATGCTGAAGAGGAAGAAAAGTCACAGTAAGAGAATGCTTATAATCATCATTGCAGTGGTTGTTCCTGTAGCATTTCTTTTCTCTTGTTTTTCTCTATACTGGTGGAGAATTAAAGGACATAATGAGGAAAGGTAAAGAAAATTTTAACTTCTTCATTTGCATACCAAAGGAGGCCTTAATGAGTTTTAAAAAGATTATGTAGTATCAGTTATCAAATCAATCTAACATTTTTAGACTAAATGAAATTTGCGTAGGGCAGAAGCAGAAGCAAACTTATTGAGAAATGATATATGCAGATTTAGCAATCTAACACAAATTTTTCTAGCAGCCAAAAATTGAATAACAACAGCAACATAGAGTTGACATGCTTAAGTTTGGATACTGTATTAACAGCAACTGCTAATTTTTCTTCTGCAAACAAGCTTGGACAAGGTGGTTTTGGCCCAGTTTATAAGGTAACACTTTGGTTAAATGATAGTTTTAACCTCCAAGTTTGATTTTTGATTGACAACAGTGCTTAAAACATAAAAACGGATATATTAGGCACCATCATTGACAAATTGTAATGGAACCATATAGCCAAGTAATTTGGAAACTTTGACTGAGTTTTAGCGAAGTTAGGGAACACGTGAAACTGGCTCTGTGAAGCCGATAATTAATAAAAAAGGGGCATGAGACATGTAAAATTTCCAGTCATAGTGTTCATCTTGTCCTTTTGTGGTCCAATGTAAATGTTTCTAAAATTTTAGGGCTGATGTCTACCAAGGTCAATCATGGTAGACATGATGAATCCCTCTATGTGCAGGTTTCCTTCTAATCTACACATATGAATATAACAGGATCATATATAAATAGGCACATTTATAACTTGATATTTGGCATAAAGTTTGTTAGTATTACATACATAGTTAACTCTTACAATGTGATATGCAGGGTCAATTATCAAATGGTCTGGAGATAGCAGTGAAGAGGCTATCAAAAAACTCCGGTCAAGGTATTTCCGAGTTTAAGAATGAAGCTTCTCTGATTGCAAAACTCCAGCATAAGAATCTTGTTCGTCTTGTTGGATGTTGCATAGAAGACGAGGAAAAAATGCTTATATATGAATATATGTCAAACAAAAGCTTGGATTATTTTATTTTTGGTACAAAACTTCTTACTACATTTTCTTTATGTGTAGTTTTTATATGTTGATTNGATTAAGTAGTACTTTTACCCTGTTTACTACTTTCATTGTAATATTTGGAATACTGATTCAGAGCTGGGATCATTGGAAGAATGGCACTGCCGAAGATATAATTGACACAAGTATCAGGGAGGATTCAATATCGACATTGAGTGAGGTGGTATGCTGCATGCAATTGGGACTTTTATGTGTTCAGGACAATGTAAAAGACAGACCAACTATGTCAGATGTTGTTTACATGTTAAGTAATGCATCAGGTCTTCCTGCACCAAAGCAGCCTGTTTTTGCTTTTGAAAGAAGCACCAAAGAATCGAACCCAATTGTCCATGATTTAAATGACGTGACCATCACCGAGCCTAGTGGACGATGAACTAACTAATTGATTTCAAGAGTGATCCTGCTTTAAAGCACGTGTAGAAATTTTACAGTCTGATTTCAAATGTCCCAAAATGTTCTAAATATTTTCTGGAGCTTCAAGCAGTTGTGAGTTTGTTTAAGTTAATTTCAGTTTGAATCCAGTTTATCTCTCTTGGATCCAGTGAACAATTAGTATGTTCTGAAGAAAATATCTTGTAGATGATTTGGTATTTTAATCACTGTCAACAAAATTTGTTAATAATATTGTTTTTGTTGTTAATCAACTGGCACCACTGCTTTAAATGCAATAAAGTAAAAAATATATATATCACTGTTGGTGTTGCAATTTGGTAAGAAAATTCTAAAGCACATACTCGTGATGTGACAGAAAATTATCGCATTTTTGAAAACTTTGTTCAAACATTTATAAGTTCTTAATGTGTATTTGTATATTGTCCATGATGTGATTCAAGATGGGTTGATTGCATTATAAGTGTCCAACAGTTCACCTTGCTTGTTTGGCAAGTTGGGGGTCTCAAATATGCCGGCTGCTCTTCTGTGATCCTACAGATGTTGCGTAATCTTGACTTCAGTAGTATATTCCTTAGCTGTCTTTCCTTGGTTGTCAATGTGTATCTACAAATCTGTTGTATAGAGACAATTCCTTCAACTTCTATTCGTTTAAACTAAACGATAAAAAAATCTAAACTCCCTTATCACAAATCAAATGCAAGTAGCAGGGGTTGTTAATGCCACTTTTGTTCCATGACATAGGATTTTCTGATGTGTCCACGACCTGTTGTGCCTTTTCTGTCACTTATGTCACAATGGAAGGTTTGAGGTTACTCTAAACTCATATACAGAATGCTAATCGAGATTAATAGATAATGTATAAATATTTAAACGGACATGTATAACATATCCCAAGTTCTGTATCATTCTTTTTGTCGTGTAAGTTTAAAAATTTTCTAGTAGTAAACTACTTTCGATACCTTGTTTGCTTAACATGTTTTAAATTTTGATTTGGACTTGTTAAACTCTGGGGTTGTCTGAGTGGGTGTAGTAATAGATTTTTGTTCAGCAAGGACAGAAGAATTAGTCATTTTCCCGACAACAATAAACAATGTAACAAGCTGCATGTAGTCCTTCAAAAGCTAAATAAAATAATGTGGAAGAATATATCCACTAATACAGAAGAAACAAAAAAATTATGATAAAGTTAGCTAAATTTTTTTGATGATAATTGCTGGTTTACATAACATATAACAAATGGGAACCGAGAGAAACACGTTTTTTTGACATAGTTTTCAATTTTACAGGAATAACGGTTTCAGAAGAGAGAAGAAAGATCATAATTTTGGGTGGCTCGGGTGTTTAACAATTGTGAAAGATGTATGAAATATGGGCCATTAGCAATGAAATTCCCGAGTCCTATAACACCATGGGCTTGAAAGGTTATAATCAGAACCCCGAGATTGGTATATAAATTGAGTAGAGAGAGTAATACAACTGTGACAAAGCAATGGAGGTTTTTTCAAGTTGTTAAGCATGAAACTTCCCGATGCTAATTGCTACATTTTTGATATCCTGAGAGTGTGTTGCAGAAGCTGCAATTGAGAATTGTATAAACCTACGTAATTTTTTATTTAAGAAAAAGAAATATCTAGCACATTCCTGGGTCCGGTTCCTGCTCACNTCACATTCCTGGGCCCGGTTCCTGCTCACCTCTAGACTTCTGCATGTAGCTAATATCCTCCAACTCTTCAACTTGCAGACCTGCTCACCTCCAGACCTCTGTATGTAGTTAATATCTTCCAACTCTTCAACTTGCAGAATAGATGTGCGCTATAATCATAGACAAAGAACCAACAACATTGCAGAATATATGATTGTTCATAAATTTACGCAGCTACTCTCTTGGCAAAAAGGGAAAGTAGAGGTATTAAATTTTGGCAATAACACCTGCATAAATACATCCACCATTAGTTGGTTTAACTTGTCAAGTTTGATAAACAGTCAGTACTGCTAACTGTTCACCACTTGCCAATCCAATGCAAAGTTTATATTGACATTGTTAATTCATCAAGTCAACTTGAATGTTCCACTTGATAGCCATTCTAATACAGGCACCCGGTCGTTTTCCTGGATCTTTTTGTTTTTTGATAAAACTGGAACTGCTACATAAGGCCCGTCAATTACCAATCCAAAACAGCCTTTCTAATACATGCACCTGACTGTTTCCCTGAATCTTTTCTGATCAACACCAGTCATGCTACTCAAGCCCCGTCAAATGGCAACCAATATGTAGCCTTTTTGATACATGCACCTCATTGTCTTCCGGTATCTTTTTTAATAATACCACTTTCAACTACCAAGTCATACTAATCAGGTCCGATCCGAACCTAAACTATAGTTCACATTTGAGATTTTCCCTATAAATATAAGTGCCTCGTAACTATGACCGAATGTCCGAATACGAGAAACCTGACTCCAATCAATTTTTTTTTGGAGATATTTGAGTTAAATTTGTTACACTTGAACTACAAATTCATAAATTAAGACTTAGAGCCTGTTTGGTTAGGCCAATAATTGTTTAAGAACCTGGAGCAAGTATAACAACTTACCTATTTGATGTTCTAAGCTAAAATCTAGGTAATTTCACAAAAAATAGCACTCCAACAGTGTCACCACTGGCCATTATCTATTTCATTTATTTGAATTAAATAATCTATTCTCACCATTTTTCTTCATCTTTTTTTGTTGTTGTCCTTCTTAGATTCAAATTTATTATAATAATAATAATAGGTAATGAATATAAGGAAAATTATTGGAATTCACATGTTCTAGTGGTTATCTAAATCACTAAAATTCATTATTTTATAATATTTATAAGTAGCAAGTAGGAAATTGTTGGAATTGCTCTTATATATTTGTTTGGTAAAATATCTTAAATTGCATCTCAAAGCAAATAATCACCCGAAAAAGGTACTATATTATCCCGTCTTACAAGAGTTTTTTTAAAAAAAAGTAAAACTAAATACCACCTTAGAAGTGTACTATATTGTTTTGTAGTTTTGAAGGTTTTGATAATCGATGACTTGCTCTTTGTATTTGGGGCACTCTAAATTTACACACGATTTGAATTATATTATGTGGGTCATTTGGGATCATCTAATGCATTTAACTCTGTTGAGAGTTGCCTTGCTACTGTTTTATGACTGCTAAATCTACTCTGTCTGCCCATGGCCCCATGTACAAGTACACACACTTCTCTTGACTTCAGTTGACTACCCAATCCTGCACCAATATATTTATTATTTTTCTCTGCAATAATTGGCTACGAAAAGCTCTATATGGCAAAATTCAAAAACAACAAATACTGTAAACTTGTGTTCTAGGGCACAGGATTGACAATTTTCATTTTGGATAATTATTTGTCAACCTGACATGTTGAGAGAATCGAACATTTTTTTTTATTTTGTAGAGTGTGGTGATTGCTACCCTGTTTCACTAATGCCTGAAATCATACTGCTCTGCTCCTCAGCTTGATCATGTTATAGTGGTTCCAGATTTGAGCACACTGATTTCAATTTATTTTCTTTTAATAAAATGGGCACACCAATGAAGCCTGGCAGACACAGTATTATCCTTATAAAGTGCACCCAACAACAAAGATAGTTAATATGAAGTCATTTATTACTACAAGCGACTAATGTAATAATAAGTACCTGAAATAACTAACAATGTGGAATGGATGTTGTATAAATGAGATTGTTCTAACTGGTAAATATGTACTGCATTTCCTCTCTAAGTATGATGTTGATCACCATGAGCTCCAACAAAACTTTCTGCACTATTTTATTCAGCATTTGTCTTTTGTTTCATATAAGTAAATCTAGTGATACAATTACTTTAAATAATTTTCTCTTTGATGCTAAGAATGAGAGCCTTTTGTCCTCAGATGGAAACTTCAGGCTTGGTTTCTTCAGTCCCCGTAACTCTTTTCATCGTTATGTTGGTATATGGTTCGACAAAATTTCGGAACAGAATGTGGTATGGGTGGCAAATAGAGACAATACTTTGAAGGAAAAAGATGGCATTTTCANTTCTCTGTTTTGCTTATAAAATCATAAGTAATTAGTTTAAATTGATCTCATTATAGACTAACATGTTACCATTGCTTAAGGGAGGTTTGCATTCAAATGTATTCAACTAACTGGGATTCAGAATCCTCTAAAACATCACCCAATATAAATGGAGTGAGTCATAAATATTTGTCTTCATCACTCTTGACTCTTGTACTTTAATTTATATCATTTTTCAGTCCCTTCCTGTAAGAACCCTTTATTTCTGTAATCCTGGCTCATATTGTTAGGCATTTTGGACATTTACAGTAAGGGATTGTTTTGTCAGGTTTGTGTGATATTTGATTCTCCTGGGCAAGGAATATTCAAGATACTTCAGCTAGATACCACAGGGATAGCATGAGAACAATTTTGGCATGCTGGTCGCTCCAGTGTCACCAGTAGCCATGAAGAGGCTAGATCTTGGGTTACATTTTGGGCGACTGAACAAGACCAGTGCGATCAGTACATGCATTGTGGCCCATCAACCATCTGCAACACCTTCAACATTCCCACAGAGTGTTCATGCTTGCCTGGCTATGAACAAGAGTCCCCTGGTGGTAAAGCAAAATTAAAATGCATTGAAAAGAGGAAAGAGCTGCATACTTGTGGAAAGGGATTGGAGAGGGGTTTCTACAGTTACCTGGCAGTAAACTTCCCGATGCTAAATTTTCAAGTTTTTTTGGTAATCTCAGCTTACAAGACTGTGAAGAAGTGTGCATAAAGAGCTGCAATTGCACTGCTTATGCAAGTGCAGATGTTAATGTGGGTGGCCGTGATTTCTATGCATGGTTGGTGAAGTAAATGATGTTAAACAGTATCATTCCGTAGATGGACAGGACTTGTACTTAAGATTAGATGCAGCAGAACTTGGTTTGTATATCTAACTAGCTTGTTATTCTAATTAACTCTATTGTTTCCTCTCATTACTAGTGGAATTAATTGTACTAAATTTCATATAACAGAAGCTAGTATGATGCCGAAGAAAAAGACAAGCCAGAAGAAGAGAATAATTATAATTATAATTATTATTGCAGTGGTTGTTCCTATAGCATTTCTGTTCTTTTTGTGTTCTTTTTACTGGTGGAGAACTAAAAAACACTCTGAGGAAAGGTAAACTATTCTAAATTCTACATTTGAAATGCATAAAGACTCTAGAAATTATAAAAAGATTCTATATTATTAATTATCAACTCAGTCTACTATTTTCAGGAGAAAATGAAATTGCTTATGGAAGCAAACTTACTGAGAAATGATATTTGCAGATCTAGCAACCTATCTCACATAAACATGTCTAGCAGCAAAAAATTGGGGAACAACAACATAGAGTTGACGTTCTTCAGTTTGGACACTATATTAACAGCAACAGCTAATTTTTCTTCAGCAAACAAGCTTGGACAAGGTGGTTTGGGCACAGTTTATAAGGTAATTTTTTTGGCTAAATGATCATTTTAACCTCCAAGTGTGGCCTTCAGTTGACATCAGTGCTTAGGCTCAAAAGTGTTTATTTGGGCACCACCATTGACTGATTGTGCTATTAGAACCACTTAAACCATAAAGTGACTCTCATCGAGTTTAAATGAACTTGGGGAAGATTCTATAAACACCTGAAATTGGCACTGAAAGCCAAGAATTAACGAAACAAGGGGGCATGGGACACACAGAATTTTCAGTCTGCGGTGTTTTTTTTGTCCATTTGTGGGTAGTGCACGAGGGATCATGTATCTTCATCAAGACTCCAGGTTGAAAGTTATCCATAGATTTTTGAAAGCTAGCAATATTCTCTTAGATAGTGAAATGAATCCTGTTGATGGAGAAATATGGTAATCAACAAAGATCGAGGTTCTTTGCCGGAAAGAGATNACTTGTCAAATCGTCGGGACATAGTAAGTATTTGGCTTCTTTAAAATTATTAAAAGTCCATCAGTCGCCTATACATTTGCAGCTCTTAGCTTGCTCCTCTTATCGTTGCTAAGAATTTTTCTACAAAGGAATATGCAATTATGTATGCAGAGATAGATATATTTCCATTACGTATCAGATTACTAATTGTGTTTTGATGGAATACAGTGATTATATGTCGCCAGAGTATGGTCTGTACGGTTTTTTCTCTGAGAAATCTGATGTTTTTAGTTTCGGGATAGTAATTATTGAGATCATTAGTGGAAGAAAGAACACTGAACTTTTTGAAGATAGTTCCACCTCAAATTTATTGCCTTGTGTAAGCTGAACTTTCTTATTGTGCATGTGATCTTCTATGTTATCAAATTATAGTAGTAGAATTTACCATGTTCACCTTTTCAACTATAACATACGAAATACTAATTCAGGCCTGAGAGCGTTGGAAGAATTGTATAGCTGAAAATATTTTAGACACAAGTATTAGGGATGATTAATTCTCGACATCAAGTGATGTGGTACGTTGCATTCAACTGGGGCTTTTACGTGTTCAGGACGATGTAACAGACAGACCAACTATGTCAGATGATGTTACATTTTAAGTGATGCATCAGATCTTCCTACACCAAAGCAGCCTGTCTTTGCTGGAGTAAGAAGCATCAAAGAATCGAATGAAATGGTCCCTGATATAAATGATGTGACCATCACCGAGCCTAGTGGACGATGATCTTACTAATTGATTTCAAGACTCTGCCTGGTTTTATTAAAGCATGTGTAGGGGTAGGAATATTAAATTTAAATGTTTCTCTGTTAATAGTAATGTTCCAAGATATTCTAATTCTACTCTTTGGAGTTTTTAAGCATTTGTGAGCTCTATTCGACTCAAATTTGCGCTTTGAATCTAGTTCATCACTTGCAAAGAATGTATCTTGTGGATGATTACTATCAACATAATTTTATTGAATACATGATTACTATCATGATTTTGACAAAAATAAAATGTAATTTTATTTTGAATATCTTGAAAACATAATTTTATTTTCTGACTTTGGATTTTCTTTACAATTTTTTTCAAAAAATGCAAGTTTAAATTGAATTTTACGGAATAAAATTGGATAGTTTAAATGGTAATGGATTTATCCTCAATCGTCTCCGGTTCTGGTTCGCCTCTGGTTCACTCGAGATTATTTAGAAATTAGAACAGATAAAAAATTACATTTTTCAAAATACTTGTGTTTCCAAAAATTAAATTGAAAAAAAAACCCAACCCACAACATAAATGCCCGGCCTTGTTGAATACATGATTTTGACAAAAAGAAAAAAGCGACTCATTCTGACTGGTCAATAAAAATTGATTTAATATATATATTTATTTTTCAATTTTATCCTATCATTTACTCCCTCCTCGGTCCCTATTTACATGTTATTTTTTGACTTTTTATCATAAAATTGGCTATATTTTGATTAAAAAATAAAAATTATTCTTTATAATTTTAAAAAACCAAAATATACATTTTAAAGTAGATTATATATACTTTTTAATAATATAAAATTTTAATATTTTTTCAATTATTAATTATATCTAAATTACAGTAAATTTGACTGCACTAAAAACATAGTACACAACTAAAAGGGGACAGAAAGAGTATTTAATTAGTAAAGGACATTTTGTGTATTTATATTTTGTTTATCAGATCATTTTAAATTAATAAAAATTAATTTTAATATATATCCTATCTACATTTAAAAAATAATTTGAACAAATTAATCATTCATTTATAAATTTGATTGGATCGTCTGTAATGATGCCATGACATAAGAAATACGAGTATATATTATTATTTTCTCTATATTAAAATAAGTATCATTTTAATTTTTTTATTTAATTTAAGATGTGAAAAAAAAATACACGCAATTTAAAATGTTAAAAATTACGTACAAAATTAAAACAACACTAATTTTGAAAAAATATATATATATTTTTTATTTAAAATATTACTATCAAACTAAATATACAAAGAAAAGTACAATTTTTGCGAGACCTGCAGCCGCCAGCCGGTATTCTACGTCTCAACCAACACTAATAAATGCTACAACACCAATCTACTGTATAAAATGCTACACATTGCTGGTGTGGACAGCAGCAACTCCTGCGGCCGCTCTCAAGCTTACTTATAAAATATTATTTTTTAATAATTTAGAATATTAATTTTATATATGTACTTCAACAATATTTTTTATTTTCCTCTTTTATTATTAAAATATTAATATATTTAAATTATAAAAAATGATGAAAAGGAAAAACAAGTATGAGAAATAAAGAAAATAATTTTTTATTAATAAAAATCAAGTAAAAAATGGATAAAACATCTTTAAAAATATAGGAGGAGAGAGAATATATGTCATTTTAAGAATGGACTAGGGAGTTTTTGGAATAACATTTTTTGTTACATTTTTTATTATCTTATAGAACTTTTGGAGTAACATTTTTTGTTGCATTTCTTGTCTTATACCGAGTACATTATTGGCTTGTTTGGCCTGCATTAAAATAAGTCATTTTGGACTTATTTTCGGGTAAAAATTTCATATTTTGATAAATGTTTTTTATACAAATATTTAATGTATATTTGAGATTCTATAAGTTACAAAAAAAGTTAACTTTTTTCAGAAAAAAGTTAGGAATCTCTAACTTTGTCTTAAAATAAATTGATTTATTCTAGAAAAAAGTTCCCCCAAACACCCCCATGTGTGTAAGCTTTTGGACACACAGCCTAGTTATTTATTGAAAAAACAAAGAAATAAACAAGGTGTTTATTCGTTGCTCTGTATTAAATCTGTCTGATTCTGATCTACTTACCCAAGAAAGGAGAGACAAAAAGTTCTACCGTTATTCATAAACAAATATTCAAATTACTTTATATATATACACACACTACACACACATAACACATCAATCTATTGTCAAGATCAATATCAAAACAACACAAGTGACCCACAACAACAAAGCTACAAAAACTCACTCAAACCCATCTCAAACTCAAAGTGTTTGAGCCATGGCTGCTGAAAAAACCCAAGAATATCAACTAGAAAATCAAAAAAACCCCTCTTTAAGCNCACATCACAAGTGACCCACAACAACAAAGCTACAAAAACTCCTCAAACCCATCTCAAACTCAAAGTGTTTGAGCCATGGCTGCTGAAAAAACCCAAGAATATCAACTAGAAAATCAAGAAAACCCCTCTTTAAGCCAAGAAAAAAAAGACATTTTTTCATCTTATTTAGGTCTAAGCTTTGCAATCTTTCTTGGGTCTCTTCCAAAATCAAGTCTTTCACTAATCCCATCTCTTCAATCTCGAAATAAGTCACTTTTGATGAAGCTTCACCAAGCTGAAGCTGAGCTTAAAGAAGTTTATTCTAGGAGAAAAGAGGACTCAAAAGCAAATGCAAGAGTTGTTGAGATCTTTGCTAGTCATAGACATGCTTGGCGACAAGAAGAGAAGAGACTTCTTCATCAGATTGATGTCAATGCTGAAGAAATTGCTCATTTGAGAGCTAAGCTTGAGGATTTTGAGAAGTCTGAAGTGGGGTTTAAGTCCAATTTGGAGGAGTTGAAGAGGGAAATTTATGAGAGGGATGAGATGTTGAATTTTATGTCGAAAAGGTCTTCCGAAATGCAGGAATATGATGTGGATTTGGGGTCAAGGTTTGGGAAACTTAGGGTTTCAGATGGGGTTGATTCTTTGGAGGAGTGTTTTGTGGATAATAGAGGTGGGGTTCATAATTTTGATGAAATGAGTGGTGGGTATGTTCCGTCTGGTAATGACTTTGATTCCAACTTTTCGAATTTGAGTTCCAAGTTTTGGGCTGAAAGAGCAACTCCTTGGCAGGTTTGCATCATCTTATTTCTCCTCAACTTGCTTTGTTTGTTTGCAATTTTATCAAAAAAATCTCGATTGTCTATATACTATATGTTTTTTTGCATTTTTGGTAGGTTTTACTTTATTAAGTATATATATATATATGGCTGTGTTCTTTGTGCAATCATGCTATATGTTGGTATGATGGGATATTTCATTGATCACAAGATATTCTGGAGTTGCCAAATTTTAGATGAGTTCTGATTATTTCTGCTGCAATAACATCTGGTGGAATAATGAATATTCTGTTGATTATAAATTTAAGATTCTGGACATTGATCTGGTTCAATTCTGGTAATCTTAACTTGGAGTGAATATTTTATATCTTAATTCTGTTATGGTATATACAAATTTCATATCAAAGTTGATGAGCATGTTGTAGTTGTCTATCTTTCATTTAAAATTTGGTTGCTCTTTTTTCATATTTTACTTTAATTAACACTTTCTAATGAGATAACATTAGTAAAATACATGTTTCTCTAGTACTTTGTCTTTTTCGGTTAGGTATTTTGTCCTATCTATGTATCCCATGTTACTTGGAACAAGAAATGATATCATTAGAGAAATAAAGGAGCTTGCAGCAGATATCTTGAACAGTTTGGAGATATTTTGAACTGTTTGGTGCCCATACATTGTTTTAGCTGTAATGGTTCTTTGAATAATCACAAGTTCAGTGTTTCTGTTATTTTTCATTGTCACTGGACCACCCATACTGCCATACAGAGTGATCTTTGTTTTTCTGTCATCCAACCACTACTTTGGTTTTCTTAGGAATCCATTATTGCTTATTTTGGTAGGATATATTGTGAAACTTTAAAGAAGTGCATCTTCTTTCCATTTTAGTGTAAGAACTGTTTGGTGGGTCATCAACCAAATACCAAATTTAGTTGGCACTCATGTGATATTCAATATGAGAGTCCTGAATTCACGCAATTTGTTATCTGATTAATCTTTTCGATAGTCTAGTCTACTATGGACATATATGTTCAAATTTCATCTCCCTATATTTCGTTGTTCTTTACATCTATCCTTGAGTTGTCAATCTTTGAACTTGATTAATATTTCTGCTGCAATAACATTTATGAAATCATGACTTATTATTGTTTAAATAAAATAGAGATTTGTGACCGACTCTTTTGATAATTTATTACATCTATCGCTGAAGAATATTGATAATTTACCGAAGGCCGATCGTATTTTTCTTATGGCTAAGTTTCTTTTGTTACTTCTTCATATTCTTGTAGGATGTACAGTATGAATCCCCTGAATCTGTATATCATTTGAAGCATTTTGTAGCAAGGTAAATCTGGCTTCTTTAGAAGTGAATCGTATAGTAAACTATTAAATATACTTGCTCACCGTGCTGCAACTTATACAAGAATACACATGCTTCTTATTCAGAAGGGATTCCCCGTGGAAAATGGAAGGGGAATCTACAGGAATTTCTGCTAAACTAAAGTTACTTGAACAAGAGCTATTGAATTTAGAAAGAGTTGGTAAAAATGATTTATCCAAAGTACCATCGCTGATGCGGAAGCAGGCAAAAAGATATCAAACTCTTGCTGGAAAAATTGATGATCTTTGTCGAAGAATGGTACTGTGTTTTTGCTTTAAAGCTTTATATTGTGCATCGTATTATCTGATCCTTGAATAATTCTGGAAGCATATTAGTTCTTTTGCATCTACTAAAATTTGTGACTGAAATCTCCAAGTATAATTTTGTTTATAATTTAGAAGTTTTAGATTAAACATGCAAGTCGTTTTCTTTAGACGTTGACTTGAATTATATCTGTATTCTCACTTGAATTGATATAGATTAATGCTATTTTTTCAACCACGTGCCAGCTGTGATGCTGTATAGTGTATACTGTATCTGAATATCAAAGAAGTATAGAATTAGATATTTAGATATGTATTTTAATCTGAATTGTTTTAGATTGATGGCATTTTTATTTTTATTTTAGTATTACTGATTTTTGAACTTTATAATAACAGGTAGACAGACTGTATTATTCAAGTCATATGCCTTACTATATATATATATATATATATATATATATATGCTAGCCTTGAGGCCCTTTACTGATTATTAAGTTGTGAAGAGAATAAATAATTGCTATATATGTGCCTTTTACTTGCCCACCATGGCTGATGGCACCACGTAATACTGATCCAGCATCTCTCTGAAAAAAGTAATCTTAAAGCACCAGATTGCTTATCTTGGCATCCTAAAGTTTCTGCTTGNNNGTATATTAAGTTCAAAAATAAGAACTTCCAATAACATATCAAAAAATCAAAATCTTCGTTGAAGTAATTTTTGGCACAGACATTTTTTAAATCATCAATTAACAAGTGTGATTAACTGGGACAGCTACCTTCTAGTAAAGAAGAGCAATAAAATTTTAAAGTAGATAATTATGAATTTAAGTTCATTTAACCTAAATTTATTATCATTTCAAGCAGCTCAAATATACATAACCTTGTCTGAAAGTGTAGCAGAAATACAGCAACATAGTATCAGTACAATGTGATTCAATCAGAAAGGTTTGACATAAAATACAGGTAGCATCCCCTCCTATAAATGTTTCATTATTTAAGTTATTGTTTACAGACAAGTATGCATCTTTAGAACCAGATAACAACGAGATCAAGTAGCTTCCTCCAGCAGCTGCTTTACCTTAGTAATATAATCACTCATTGCTTCTTCCTTGGATTTTCCTGCGAAAAATTGTGCACAAATCAAAAGATATTAAAGGACATCATGTAGAACCCATAAGATATAAAATCGTAAATCCCTATTAAGCATTTGATGAACAAGCATTTAGCTACATAAGTTCTTCTTTTAAGAAAGCTAAAATTTGTCTTCTTTTAAGAAAACTAAATTTAACAAACAAAAAGGAAGAAAATATAGTCAACATTTTTTTTAAACATGACCACAATGATATAATCTTAGAACTAAAGATCCAATGACTATATATTGAATGTTTTAGTTTCAATTACCCTCAACAGCCTTCCATGCATCCCACTTTGCTCTGTCCCTCATGTTGAAGATACCAGGACGGCCTGCAAATTCAAAGACAAGGTGCAAAAGTAAGTGCAAGAAAATAGAGGAAGGGGGGCTAAACGTTGCCAACCTTAATTGTGATACATTCATAAGCTTATACTCTCTCTCCGTCCCCTTTAACATGTCCCTTTTGAAAAAATTACGCATATTAAGAAAAAAGATAGTTATATTATTATTTTTCCTACATGTACTCTTAATCATTAGATAAAAAACTGAGAATACAATTAAGTTCTACTTCAGTTTCAAAATACTTAAAACTTGGAAACAATAAATATATGGATAGCTTTGAGAAATCACATGTAAAAGGGAAAGGGGGCGGAGGGAGTACTACTAACCAGTGTTTACTGGTCCCACTGTGGCTTGCTTATACAATCCGTACAGTATAAGCTTGTTCTCATTCGTGGTAGTCTCTGGCAAGGTCTTAGCCTTTTCAGCATGCTCCTCGAATTCCTCCTGTAGACCCAAACATATGAAATTGCTAAAATATAATGGGTCTCCAAGCATAAGAAAAACTTTGTGAAATGGAAGAGAGGTGAGGATCATACTCCAAACCCAATATATTAAATCAAGCAAACTAATAAGCATTAAGTAAACTCCGTTGTTTCTCAACAAAATAACAAATGCAAAATCGAGGGATCCTAATGTTATTTTTTTTCCTACTACAAATGAACTTTTCTCAAAGCCATAGGAGCACAGCCTAATTCTATCCACTTATAGCGAAACATTGTATTTTCTTTAAGACATCTCGCAAACTCGACCTTCTTTTTGTTTATGGTAAATAAATCATTCCTTACTGGATCTATCAGACATTTTGCTTATAGCATTTAATTATAAAATTTCTTTATACCACATTTCATACTTAATTTGTTTTAATTTTATTTAACTTTAGAATACATGTAGTTCACTAGACCTTGGTTCGGAGTGCAGCATAATTTGGTTTAATTCACTAATCAAGATACTAATATATAAGTTTGTGAAAGATTTCAACAACATTATACTCAAAATATAAGAACCTAAATGCTACAAGATCAAAACTAAAACAAACAATCATCCCAAACCCAACATCTACATAGGCAAACACACAGTAAACTAAAATCAGAACTCATAAACAGAAAAATAAGATCAATAGAGTATGATATAAAATTAAATTAGGAAAAATGGGTTTTGTAGTGGGTACCTGCAAACCCATTTTGCTTGCAATGGGGATATATCATATATGTATGTACAAGATATTTCTTCTTGGTTTGGTTTTATACCAAGTTCAATAGCGTTGTTCCTAAGCATTCCAAATCATTATCGAAATTTTTATTATAACTATTATCTAATTTGTTCTAAAATAATAATTCATCTAAAATTAAAAATTAAACTGTAAATTGTATACAAATATATTTAAAATATTATTATATGATTAATAATAATATATATAGATTGACATCTTGATCAATCTATAAATATATTTTACTCCATGATTTTTATTGAGAAACCTAGTCGTTAAATCGATTCTTTCAAATTTTTTATTATCATTATATCTTAGTGCTAGTTTATTTTATTTTGGTTATTTATATAACCTAAAATTTTAATTTGCATTTTCTCTTATCCGATCTACAAGTAATTTCGTACTGTGTATAACTACATTCGTGCACTTATCATTTTGTTTTTTTAAGATTTTTAACGCCAAAGTGATGACTGCTCTTCTACCCGGAAAAAAGAAGATTTCCATGCTCTTTTGAGAAAAGACCCCATGTGGCACATATTTGAACTAAAATATTCAAATAGCACGACCTAAAAAAATAGTCTCAAATAACACTCCAAAACACTATATAATATACTCATAACATTATATCATTTAGTGTCTTTTTTTAAAAAAGAAATTAATCCATGCATAATTGTTTGTGTTGGGTGTGTGTATATGCATCTGTCTGTATGTATGTATGTGGTAGCGTTTTCAATCTATAACCCAACTTGAAGTGGCGTTATGTGGGGAAGAAACAAGAAAAAAAGTGTCAAAACGCTATACGAAATAGTGTTTTGTACTCCTGCTCAAAACGCACCATAAATCACGTTTTGAAGTGCTATTTGAGGTTATTTTTTCAAATTGTGTCATTTTAGACATTTTGGACATTCTATCCCAATAATGTGCCATATAAGACCAACATTCATTAAAAAGCATTACATCCTAAAAGAAACCCCCAGAGGATGACCTCCATGAACTAATCTAGATATTAAATGAATTTCTAATTGGTTCCTTCAATTTTTTTTATTATCATATAAGAAGATGATGTTTCACGGGATAAAAATGGCTAAAAAAATATTTCTGTGTATTAGCTTTGTTGACCATGTTCCTGTGTTCCGAATTCTCATCAACGAAAGATATTAGATACCACTTGAAGGATCAGAAGAGTACGCATAGGATTAAGTGGCCAAACCCTGTTACAAAATTATTTACAAAATTTCCCTATATGCTTAGCAAAAAAAACATAAATGACAAAATCACTGATATAAATCATCGATTCTGCAACGATGTTAAGTCCTCGAAATCTTTTATAGCATTGTTAATCGCATGAAGAACCACTTTCTTAATCTGTTGAAAACCACACAGAAAATATCAATCATAACAAGATTAGACTAGAAAACATTTACATGAGTAATCAAATGACATATTTGTTGTTTCAAAGGTGGAGGAAATAATGCTACCTCGAGTTTGTCTTCTTTCGCCTTGTGGCCCTTTGGCAGTTTGCGAAACTCATTGGTTATGCGTAGACACTCGTGGACATTTTCAGGAGATACAAAGTCCATAGCCACCTTCGTACATGACTGCACCAGGAAAGAAAATAGCATTAATGTGCAATGTGCTTAGATTGCTTATTGTATTGGAATCCAGTCTCAAGTATATGAGCACTTCCTTATTTAAAAGCTATTAAAATTACCTTGAGTGCAGCTCCACTTAAATAGAAAACTTGAAAAGAAATTAATGTCCACGACCTCAGTGAGACATAAATTAGTTGTAGTATATATCTTCATATTTTACCTTGAGATTGCGCACTTGATGTGGGCATCCTGCTGGAATAAACACTGCATCTCCAAGTTTTTGCACAAAAGTCCAGGGCTCTATTCCTGGCAAGAATGAAAATGTAACATGCAGGATGCTAGTTGAGTAGAAATAAAAGAGTAATATCCAAAATATAATAATTATGATCTTCTACCATATTCATCCTTCAACTTCCTTTTATGCTCCAAAGTCAAGTAGAAGGACTGGTCATGAATCGGATGATAAACCTGTGTAATGAGAGAACTTCCTCAGGAAACTTGAAAGTAATATACATGTCCACTAAACACATGTTATGCAGACTATCAACTCACTTGGTCAACAGGACAACAATAAGTATGCCTAAATTCTTTAGCATGCTTCACTAGATACTCTTTTAATTTTGGTACATCAACTCTCCGGAAAATGTCCCAAAGGGCCCCACCATCTTCAGTTGTTTTCTCTTCAGATGATTGAAGAGCAAGAGAATGAAGTCTAGAATGATTCATTTCAATCCAAGTTCCATTTACATAACCAGTCTCAGAGCTAATCTTGCTTTGATTGTTCACTTCATATGACACTCCCAGTTCATTAGTTGTAAAACTAACATCCATATCATTCTTGTGTTGAATTACTGGTATGTAATGTGCTTTTGCAATGATGATGCAACTACTTTGTTTAAATATACTGTTCTCTCTCTGTATGCATTCTCGTTCATCTTGAGCTCTGTGGGAATCTTTTAAGCTTTCCATAGCAGATCTTTGCTCATCACTTAACTCAATTTCTGCAGTGTGTGTCAATATATTCACCTGTGCCACATCAAATTTTAAATAAGCAGCCAAGTAGATTTGGAGGTTTCAGAGGTAAACATGTGCAATAGAAGACCTAAGAAGCCAAACTAATAGAGAATTTCCTATTGTCAACAAAATACAAATTAAATACTGAACTCTTCAGCCTCTTTTATAGAATCCAGTTTGTCCATGTGCCAGGTCTGAACTTTTGTGTAATCCTGGAGCTTAAATTTACACATAGTCATGGTACAAACAATTGGGATGTAATCCTGATGTGGTTTTCAGAGTGGTTCACACTTGAGAGGTTTCAATTTTCATTGAGGTGTTAAGAGAGCAAGCAGTAGCAGTAGAAACACTCCATTTACAATATATATCCCTAGCATTGTATCCTAATGGATACCCCTCACCCTTGGTAACCAAAGGTAGAGGGTTCGTGTCTCGGTGGAGACAAATGTGTTTGTAAGTATTTAAATTTCTTGCAATTGACATAACCCAATTTTTTTTTATATATATTCATTATATATACTGAGTTGAGAATACTCTACGAATCCTATCAACTTGTCTATCAAAGTTTTTGAACTGTAACTATCACATCTTATATATGGGAGGGCCACCATTATTCTCATACAACCATGCAATACTGACAAAGAAGGCAATAAATTTTACATAGGCCACCATTATAAATTTTAATTTTTTGGCATGTAGTTTAACGGAATGACAAAGAATTATAGTGGTTGTGTGATAATATGTCACCTTGCAATAGATCCAAAAAATTTCTTACAAACAAAACGATAGACAAATCAATGCAACAAAATTCAGTCTTCTCATAGTTGTCCGAAGGAAAAGCTCTGCCCTCCAAACAGGGACCAAGTTAGACCAAATAATTTATTATGATTGTACAAATAGGCTTTATCATCTTAGCTTATGGACTAATAAGGTTGATTTTACGAAAGTTGCCTTCACATATGTTATCAGTAAATAAGGCAACCAAATTGGCATCCATAAGTGTCCAAAGCATTTACATGCAAAATATCAATAATAGATCCATGAAGATCAATACTTTCATATAATTGTTATTAATGTCATGAATTAGCAATCAAACAGCTATAATAATATTTGAAAGAATTTTATTACTCAAGTCATCAGTAAACTAGCAAATCATTTCATTATAAGGAATTCATTGAGTCGTGAAACATCTTAAGCAACAAAATTTCTGACAGTGTGCTTAAGAGATTTTAGTTGAAGAAGAGAACAGAAGGGAAAAGGAAAAAAGCAAAAAGAAGTTGAAATTTTTTTCTCTTTCGGGCTCCCGAGTTTTTTGTAGAACAGAGAAATTTTTTAAAAAAAGAAAAGAAAATAGGGTGGATTATTTAAAAAGGCATGTGAGTGCTTCCCTAATCCCTACCAATCTCATTTTTAGAAAGAAACTTTTAAGGAAATTTTATGTAAAGTTGCTACCAGTAGATGTATTTTTCTATTAGAGGGCATTTAAATTGTATATACTGTTAAGGATGATTTAGAAAAGAAGACCGACTGGGAAAATGTTCTTCGCTTATTCATCAAAGAACAAGAGCGCTTTTGTAGAGCCTATTCAAGGTCAATCTTTTGAAATGCCTTCCCCGCAGTATACAGATGCTAGCAAAATTAATCATGCTCCAGTCCATCAGGTGCTTTAATTGTCGAGGAATTGGACTTGTCGCATTTGAGCATCGTATTGATCTGAATAATTCTTCAAAATTTAATGAATGTAATAGAGAGGATTAGAAGTAGAGGCTCATCTCAGTCCTTACAACAACTTGAATCAATGATACAAAATTATGAGTTGTAAGAAGGTACTTTGTGAGCCTTTGTGAACAGAGAAGTAAAATATACCGGGTCATTATCTCATAAATAGTTGGTGTTTTGTCGTGTTTATTGGTATATTGATTTGATTAGTTCACCGGAGTGGAGTTATTTAACGTAAGGAGATCTGATGATAAAATAAGCATGAAATGTGATGGGAGCAATACAAAAGACTTTAGAAGGCCATTTATTTAGGAATTACATTTTATATTTTATTTACAGAAATAATCTTAAATAATTATCTTTTGGAGTTTCTTTTTATGTTTTAGAGTGATTTGGATTGGGAAAGTAGTCTGTTTGTATTATCATTGGGAATTATAGAGTAAAGCCCTGCACTACACTAAAAATTTAATGTTTGAGTTTTGATATTCTCTAGCAAGAATTTATCCAATATGCACATGCTATATTACTGGAATTATTGAAAGCATATGGAAAGAAAAAAGTAGCAGAATCAACTGGCAGTGGACAGCCACAACAATAGCCAATTGAATTGTCAACCAAAGTCTGGACTCATGTAAGCACAATTGTTCCCATTTAGGTGAACCAAGACTGCTTATCTAATAGAAATTCTCAAAACACTTCAATAGCGCACAGATAAGACAGAAATTACCGGCTCAAAAATTAGATAATTTTACTGTTGATTAACCTATAAGCCGAAAGCGGAGAATGAGCAAAGTACAGATAATTCAAAATTCAGTTAAATGTATCAAAATCATACCGCATCTGCCATATCACAATGAAGCTTAGTTACTGAATCCCCTCGCCCAAGTTCTTCAGCAATACCATAAGCAATGTATGTCTTTGGACCCAAATCAGGTTTAAGGACATTAGGTGGCAACTTTACAGCAAGATTAAGAAAACCATCCCTAGGATCTGTGTATTCTTGGAACGGCAATGCACTAATAAATTCGTCACAATGGCGAGGCAGTAGATCTTCAAACTTANACAATGGCGAGGCAATAAATCTTCAAACTTATTTAATGGAGGCCAGTCCTTTAATTTGAGCATCTCAGGCCACAAATTTTCATAGGTTCTTCCTTCAACATAACCTTGAAAGAACTCGTGAGTATCGATTTCAACCTGTTTATGAATACAGAAATCAGAGTTAAGACATGCCCTATTCAGTAGCAAGGTATACGATGTTTTTTTTTTGCTAAAAAGGTATAAGATGTTACCGGTAATGAATATAGAAGAACATTATATTCCACTTTGAACTGTTATAATAATGAATTATTTCAAACAAAATAACATGTCAAAATATTGTTTATGGACTTGGCTTTTGAGACACAAATGTCACAAGGAATAACTGGAATCCACATATTAGCTACTAATCAAGATAAAAGATCATTTGGCAAACAAGTAAAAAGGACTTCTGTGTTGCTTTTAAGTAGAGATTGGGTACCTATTATCGACATTTAAAGATGTAGTTTATGACAAAATTAATCACTACCCTCAACATTTTCAAAGTACTAATCTTATTTGTCATTTTATCTTTGATAACTTACAAGTACATGATGCAGGGCAAGAATGAAAACAAGGAAATGCTAGAATTCTAAAAAGCACGGTTTTGGTTCAAGTGAGGGGGATATGACAATTATTAAAAAATGGGATATTCTCAATGGTACCTTTTTGGTTTTGGCTTTTCCAAATGGTGTTATTCCTTCGTTTTGACGTAAGAGTGGTACACTTGTAATCTTGTATGTTATGTTTCACATATATTATATCATTTTGTTACCAAAATATTAGTCAAACGTTAAAATGTAATGGTATCATGTGGAAGTCAAAAAAGTAATGGTATTGGTTGCAAAAGACAAAAGACAGTAGGGCAATGGTATCATAAAGAATATCCTTAAACATATTTTCTAAAGTTTTGGACTGAGTTTTTGTTCAATTTTTTTGATGAATGATGTTTCTAAATGTAGTAGATTGTTACGGTTGTTAGAAATGTGTAAATTTTGAAATTTAAATGGGTAATTAGGTCATTTACATATATTTTAACGTTTAGGTAACAGAATGGCATGACATACGTGAAACTTAAAAGATAAGGGAACCACTCGTAATTCAAAAAGAAGGAATGACACCATTTGAAAAAGTCAAAACCAAAAAGGTACCATTGAGAATATCCCTTAAAAAATTATAAAATATATATGTAACCAAGATTTGCATTCAATTTAAACTAAATAATCAAATACATAAGTTCAACATCCTTTGTAATCAAATTAGATTTTATAGTTAAATACATAAGTTCGTCTTCGTTAATAATACAATTGGCATCAACCATCATTATAGAACATGGCTTCCATTTTTGGCTCATCATGGGAAAGACTAGCCATCTCAAGCTCTTCGGCACCATCAAGTGGATCAAAGTGATCATCTTCAACATCCCATAGCCTTGTCTTTCTTTCAATTAGTCTAATTTTTGCACATAAAATTAGTTTTCCGCTTGAGTTGGTAGTGTCTTATTCCTTTTAACGGAATGAATAAAGGAACAAGTACTCCAATTTCTTTGCAACAAGAACATACGGGTGTCTTTATAGCTTCAAAGCTAATTTATGAATATTTAAAGCCGAAACTCCATACCACATCTTTAAATATATATTGCCTCTATCCTCTATAGAGTTGGCACTATGAATGGTATCCATTTGTCCTAAAAATGGGCCAAACTCAATAGTTAGAGATTTTCTCGCCCTAGAAACATCTTTTGATGCACTTGTTTTTTTTCCTCGGATAGCTCGATATTTTGATGGGAAAAAGGCGATCTAGAGCCGCACTAAGCCATGCATCACTATAATACCTACACAAATATATTACTAACAATTAATGATAGAACAAAGTTGAAGCATAAACTAAAAGTTAATAATTTAAAGGTTATCTATTTACCTTGGATTGAGTAAATGAGCAAAGCAATGAAGTGGTAAAGAACTCTTAGTACATCTATCAATAAGAATCACATAAACTACAACATGAATTGTAGGCTCCTCGGTGAGCTCTTTTCTTTCATGCATATATACGATAGTCTTCACTTTTTTTATCATGTCATCCCATATGTCTTAAATCAAGTGAAGTGAAGGCTTATATGTATCCACAAAAGGAAGCATATCATACATATGAGTACTCAATTGAAGAATATAATCAAACTTATCCCCCCACACTTCATCAAGTATCAATATCCTCATATTTTGAGCTTTCACGAGATCATACTCACGATAAGTACTCCACTCGTCATAAAGTAATGGTAAGTGCTCCACTTGTCATAAAGTATTAACCTCTCAAGAACATGTTTCAGTATTTAAACCACCTGAGCATGAAAATCACACAGGCAAATCTTGTTTTGGCAACATAAATAAGTTTCCAAAATAAGTTTCAAGGGAGCAATATGGTTAAACATTATGTTGGCCATTTTGTGATTAAGAATGAAATTCTTGAACATCATCGTTGAGTCAGCCACTTCTCTAATCCAATGGCACTCATCAAACACCTCCCTGTTAGATTCAATATTCTCAGCATCACAAATATTCTTCATTTCCAAATTAAGAGTGTGCACAATGTAATCTAAAATATATGAAGAAAGTAGGTCTTAATGAGCATTCATAATAATAAATCATTAATCAAGATAAGAGAAATAGAGTTAAGTTATATGGAGACCATCTTTTTGTTGGAAGCGTCGGAGACCATATATCTACTGATTGCAGAACATTGCAAAATATATTCTGCAAAATATGTTCTAGTCGTCTTCTTCCTTGGTTTACGTAACTTCTTAGTCGGTTAGCCCCATACTCGGACTCTTATATTTTCAGTTTCTCTTGTATCTTTGTGTTCAGTCAAAGATCCCTGCAGGCTTGAATTATATAAATTTTTGGTTTTATTACAAAAGAAAAGTTATCTATATTATAATTTGTTTCCCTTCGTTACTGGTTTTCTTTCTAATTTCAGTTGAGATGGAGAAACCTCGGAAACAATTTTACATCTGTTTCAATCCCCTTCAAATGAAGAAACTGAATAACAAACAGATTGAAAACACCAGCTTCAGGTCATTCGTTCGTTCATCTCTCTTCTTGCGATCAATTTCGCAACTCAATTGTAAAGCATATTATTGAATTCCACTGGTTTATTATAAGTTTCATGATGGGGAGAGGCAGGGGTTTTAGGATTTATGGGAGAGAGGCCAGGGATTTCAGGGTTTATGTGAGACATCCTTCGCAAGAGAATTTCAGAAAACAACTCATTATATTTTCATAATAATAATCTCTGCTGATTACAATGATTAAACTTGTTGGATTTTTGTGTAGAAATAAGGGAAGAAAATGATATGCAGAAAAATTATGCGTTATATTTTTCAGTACATAACATTGCCTTTTATAGGCTAAATACAATTGATAACCTATTCCTACAAAATAGTGATATAATTATCTCTAATATATCACTACTAACTTATTCAAAACTAATCTTCTAAACTAACTTTACTTATCCACTAACAAGTAAAAAAACATTTTCAAATAAATTAAAAACAACTTTGAATTATTATTCTAACACTCCTTAATTCAAACACTTTTCTTCATACAAATTAGGAGCATTTTTCTCCACCATTTTCTTAAAGACGTACTACTCACCGATTTACACATAAAGAATTTATTTTTGAAGAATGGGGCACTTCTCACCTACAATTCTAATTAAAATTTCTACCATGAATACTTATGTCCTGATTTCCTTCTCATCATTATCACAAGATATATGTCCTTTGTCAACATTTTCGTGCCTTATTAAATCTCTTTCATGTTTTCCTCATGAGATTGATTATCATTTGGAAAACCTCCGCTAATAACATCGCCGAAACCGTCTTCGTTTTCTATTTCTTCCGCCATGGCTATATTTTCACTCAAATTCTCATAGGCCCTTTAAGATCATTTTAGCACTGATACCATTTGTTGGATTTTTTGTAGAAATAAGGGGGGGAATTCTACGTTATATTTTTCAACACATAACCTTGTCTTTTATAGGCTAAATACAATTGATGACCTATTCCCAAAAAATAGTGATATAATTATCTCTAATATCACTACTAACTTATTCAAAACAAATCTTCTAAGATAACTTTACTTATCCACTAACAAGTAAAAACATTTTCAAATAAATCAAAAACAACTTTGAATTATTATTCTAACAAACTCCTAATATATAATAATAATCTAGTTTCCTAATTGAACAAAAACCCATGTATGTGTGTGTGTATATTAATATAACTAAACATATTCTAATATATGGGCTTCCAAAGCCTATTATATTGCTCCTAAATACTTTCTTTGGGCTTTTTAATCCGTTGTCCTGCATCAATTGCATCAATTCTCCTCCGCCGAAAAGAACTCGACTCCGTCTAGTTAATAAAATCATGAGTACGATAGAGCACTAAAGAATGTTGCATAACTAGTAAATGAGAACAATTACAAGAAAGAGCATATTTACGACCCCCTTGACAATCGTTTATGTGTTAGCACGCACGACATGATAATCATCTCGGTCAACAAGCCATGGATGTCCCAAAATAACATCACAAAGCTTTAATGGAAGAACATCACACATAACCTCGTCATTAAACTTCCTAACCAAAAACTTAACCAAGCACCTTCTAAAGACCCGAAGCTTCTCATCATTAATCCAAGATATGTCATAAGGATTTGGATGAAGTTCCATCTATAAACCAACCTTTTAACAGCATTGATGGGTATAACATTTGTGCAACTACCATGAAGAGAGAAGACAACTTACGAGCATATGTAACTCCAGTGTGAAAGACTTGTTGACGCTGTACATGTGGATTGTTCACACCCTATTGTACATCTATTATACATGTGGAAATCTCTATCTCCTCCTTGAGCATCCTTCTCGATTGGATTGGGTGGCACACCATAATCATCTTCCACATCCTCATCATCCATAGGAGTATTGTCTTCATCTTCAACCCCTTCATCATTATTACGTCGAGTATAGACCAAAGTACCACTAATGGCCATCTTCACCCCCTTCATCATTATTACGTCGAGTATAGACCAAAGTACCACTAATGGAACCACCTCTAACTTTCCTTGAAAGATTGTGTCCCTCAAGTCCATCCGATGCACCCGAAGCTATATCCACCGCGCTCCAAAACCTATCTTCAACATCGTCAATCCACTCATTACCCCATTCCAAGTCATCAAATACAAGTGGATCAAATTTATTTCCAAATTCACGCATCTTTTTGAATCTTGAATCTATCTTCCGGTTGTATTGCACATGAACCAAATCGTTCAAACGTTGATGTTCCAACCTATTCCTCTTCTTTGTATGTATCTAATTTAATCCAATAAATTAATGTAATTAGGCCTAAGTATAAGTAGTTGTAAATTGACAACAAATACTTAAAAAAGAGTAGGCACGTACGAATTCAAATGTACTCCAATTGCGTTCACAACCGAAAAATGAACAACATAAACCAACAATCCGCTTTGCGAATAATTGAAGCTCGGGTGCACGACCTCTATAAGCATCCCACCAATCAACTAATACAAAAATAAAAATAACTTGTCATCTCCCTTGCAAAATAAGAATAACTAATTACTTGTGAATTTTACTAAGTGTTAGATTAACTTACGAGGGCTTTTTTCCTTTCGATGCTCAATTGCCATCTCCCTTGCAAAACCTCATCTAGTGTTTTTGTGGTCATCGGCATAGTTACTTATATTGTTCCTTGTAGTTCGATCCGTGACCATCTTCTCAAGTACATCATTAAAATCTTCTCTTCTTCAGAAGGCAAAGATGGGATCGTTTTCAATGAGGTCAAAATAATCCATTTGGGTACTCCAACAATCTTCAATTATTTTCACCACTTTATTCCGAAGTGGTAGTTTTTAACCATGAAATGCCTTCTTAATTTGGTCTTTTGCATAATCCATAGCAAATGCAACCTCTTCCATAGCAGGCCTTTCATCACCATCTACAATGCGCAAAACAAGAAGAAGTGGTTTTGAAAGGAAGCATGAATGGTTTATAAAGAAAAAAATTGTAAATAAAGTAGTAGCAGACAGATGAACGAATGTTTTATAAAAATTGTAAACAGAGTAAATGAATTTTTATCAAAATATTGAGAATTTGTGATAAAAAATTTCTATCAAAATATTGGTAAATTAAACAACTTTTATAAATTATAAATTCATAATTTATAAATTATAGATTTTTAATAAGAGTAAAATGATAAATTTTGAATAATATTTATAAATTATAAATTTTTACTTACAAGTAATAAAATTAAACAAAAAATACCAATTAAGTGAAAAATGATTAAAAATACGTTTTTTCTATAATTAATTGGAACACTGTTAATAAAAACTGAAAAATTATTTACATAAAGTTTGTTTATGACTCTGTATATATAAACCCAAACCCAAAGCTACAGTGGTAACGTTGTTTCTAACCTATGTATATACATACAGATCGTGTGTGTGTGTATACAGAGGTAAGAAAACAAAGAAAAAGAGATGAAGTGAAAAAAATTAAGAAAAAGAGATGGAGAAGAAAAGATTGAAGAAGAGATGAAGATCTTACCGGAAAACTTCACCGTCATCGACGGAGGAGCAGATCGAAGAAGATTCGCAGTTGAGGAGCCGCCCAAAGCCTTTTATTGTGAGATAGAGCCGTTGTATGTAATACACGTACGTTTTACTTCAAACCCCTAATTTTAAACTACTTGGGTCGGGTAGGTACCGGGTCGATGTTCGACTTATTTTTTTAACCAACTAGGCGACTAGTCATTGACTCAATAACCTTGAAGGACACTCAAACATCTTATGCCCAATTCCATGACAATTAAAACATCTACCATTGTTATTAGCCTAAGATGAAATTGACGCATGATTATATTTGTTAGTAACTGTTTGTTGGTATTGATTAAGGTTTGAAAAAACATGTTCATTCCTCGAAGGACTAGAAAATGAACTCCCAATCCTTCTCCTTTTTTAGATCATCCTCAACACAATGTGCAATCTGAATGGCATCCTTCAAAAGAAAACATCGACTACAGTTACTTGACCTAAAATATAGTGATTCAAGCCTCGATGGTACATAGAAATAAGAACACCTTCGTCCCAATCAAATTCGGATTGTGCTGCCAAACTATAAAACTATCGAGTGTAATCTGCAATGGACTTGCTTCCTTTCACTAACTCATTAAACTGAAGTGAAGCACGTTGTTTGTAATCTGCAGGCTTAAACTGACAAACCAAAGTTGCTCTCATGTCTTCCCATCTTACCACGTGATTATAACCAAATTTCTGGTATTGCTCCCACCAAATACGAGCAATTCCTCTTAACTTTGCAGTGATGAAAACAATTTTTTTAATCCTCGACTAGATTATACCACTGAAAGAAGTTGTCAACACCATAGCAATCCAGAAAAACATCTGGTTCTTGATCTCCACGAAACTCAGCAACTTCAAGTTTACGAAACTCAGCAACTTCAAGTTTCATTGTGTTGAATTTTTGTTATTAGGTTGATGTTGAGTTTTAGGTTGAGGTTGTACCCTATTTTAGTAACATACTCAAGTACGAAGTGTCGGACACGACACATATCCGAGTGTCGGATCCGGTAGTTTTGAAAATTTAGGATACGGGGACACCTCAAAATTTCGGACACGTGTACGGGGATACGGCACACTTTACATTAAATTTTATAATTTTATATAATAAGAATAAATAAATAAATTATTTTGAATAATTATTTAGAGAAAAAAATTATACTTTAAGTATTGTTAAAGAAATTAAAAATGTTCAAATGTGTAGTGCATAGAGCTGTAAACGAGTCGAGTCGAGTCGAGTTTTTCCTTAATGAGTTCAATCTCGAGTTTTTCTAACCGAGTCGAGCTCGAGCTCGATTATTAAACGAGTTTTTTTTTTGCGCCGAACTCGGGTTCGTTAATGACCCGAGTCGAGTCGAGTCGGTAACGAGACTACCGAGTCGATCCCGAGTCGAGTCGGGTTTTTCGATATTTTTTATTTTTTTGGGCTTATTTTTTTAAATTAAAATTAAAACACTAAAAACTAAAAATTAAAATTAAAACACTAAAAACTAAAATTAAAACACTAAAAACTAAAATTAAAACACTAAAAATTAAAAATTAAAAACTAAAACAATAAAAATATATATATTTTTATATTTTTTATCGAGTATCGAGTTTCTACCGAGTCGAGTCGAGTACCGAGTCGAGTCGAGTCGAACAACCAAAAAACTCGACTCGTTAAGCTTAACGAGCTTTTTTTTCTTGCCGAACTCGAGCTCATTAACGAACCGAGTCAAGTCGAGTCGGGTTTTTATCGAGTCGAGTCGAGTTCGAGTCTGCTCGGTTCGTTTAACAGATCTAGTAGTGCACGTGTTAGACTTACAGTAGATATATATAATGTTGGAAAGAATCACACACCGTGACCTCTGTATTCTATTATCATGAATATATATACATGAGTTTAACAGATACAAGGAAAGTGTCTCCGGAAATATTTGTAATATCTCTAACCATATTTACATCATCTTGTGTATTACTGATATATCTGCTAACATATAACATATAAACATAATAATATTATAAATTATAATGTCATATAACAGCTAGATCCAACTTTTTACCTTAAAATGGATCTGGACAAAGGACAGTCCAGATACATTAATAATACGTTATACAGGAAATACACACAGACTACAAATCTAACATCATCGTCTCTTCTTCTTGTTGTTGTTCTTTTATTTTATCGTCTCTTTCGTAATCTTTTCGTTTCTTTCAGTCCTTTTTCCTTCGTGTACTTTCCTCTTCTTTTTTATGTAAACCATTCGCAAGATGACGATTTATCTCCGACGACCTTTAAATTTTTCCGGCGACGGAGAATAAGTGTCGGGTTTTAAACTAAAGAATCCGGTACATATTCTGTGTCGTGTCGACACGGGTACGCCCGCCGGAAGCTGTGATGCTCGGACTCGCCCCTACACCCCGCCGTACCCGTGTCGACACGACACGACACGGATACGGACACGGAATCCGGATCGGATCCGTCCGGTGAGAAGTGGACTCGTCACCGCCGGCGACTGAATTCCGGCGACACAAATTTTCGACGTTTCATGGGTACTGAATAAAAGACTTGAATCGTGTTAAGAAAAAGGAAGAAGAGAGATGACTTTTCGGAGGAGAGAGGGAGGATTGAGGAGTACGGGGAAGAAGAGGTAAAAGAAGAAGATGAAAAGAAGAAGATGAATAAGAAGATGAAAAGAAGAAGATGGATACTCATATAGTACTGCCTCGGTCAAAGCAAACATTATTTAATATATTATTATATAATTATACATATCTTCAATGTGTGAGCTGTACTGTGAGCTGTTACAAATCTTCCCGACTGAAAATTTATGTAATTATGTTAAATAATACGAATTTACGAATATGATGCAAAATTAAATTTAAATACCAGTATATGATTTCAAATGCTAATATTCTTCACCCATATATATGTTCAAATTGGGTTGTGCAAAATCAATATATATGAAATTGATTTATGATTCAAATTTGGTCCAAATTATAATATAAATAATATTTTTGATTATGTAGTTCCAGATGCTGCTGCAACATTAATTGACAATGCTCTTGTTTACGTGTACTAGACGAAT
>QRFB01006648.1:527-15245 GCA_008931105.1 Oenanthe javanica
TTTTTTCGCAGTCCACATGTATCATAGTAACAATACATATAACACATAATATAGCAGCATACTCATCATGTTTAAAGCATAATAAAACAACCCTATGTCCATGTCGTTCTAGCATGCGAAGGGTTAGTATCACATGGCATAACAAACAAACATGGAACACATAGTAGTAATAATCAAGATCAGCAAACATTATGTAAAACATAATAAAATACATCCACTATTATGGCCCCGAAGAATAATCTTCAAAATCATCCATCGATAAATTTTCGAAAATCTTCAGCCGCCTGTTTGACTGCCTAAACGAGCTCAGAATGGCTTGAAAAATCTGGAGATGGTTTCCATCTCAGCCTGTAGGTCTCGTTCTGCCGTTTCCGAAAAGGTATTATTCGCCCCAATCGGATATCGTATGCAAAATCTGTAGCCAGAACAGCGAAGCAGCCACGAAAACAGCATATAGCAGCGGAAGAACTCTGTTTCTCGCATCTTCGTTGATCAAACAATTACATACGACAAATACAACAGAAAAATCTATTCTATTACATCAGATCATAATCTAAATTGAATACAATTCGAATTACAAGATTACAATCAAAATAGAAATCAAAAATTAAAACTAATCATGATCAACCCTCATGATTTAATTTACAACCACGATAAACCACGTGGGATCCAAAAACATAATTACAACCATGGCCATAATAGTGGATAACAACCTGCATCAAAAAAACAATACAAACCCACCACTATATACATACATAATTACGACATGGACATCATATCATATAACGCAGAACCCTAGAACCTGGCTCTTGATGCCAATTGTTGGGACAATCGAATCATGATGCTGCGTTTTATGATATGAAAACGAACGAGTTTGAATAGAAAATTAACCTTAATCGCTACAACGCAAGCAATTCAAATACACGTCTTCTACTGTATTCACGTATTCACCTTGAGCGAAGTGTGGTCTTCGATCCTCCCAAGGTTGCCTCCCTTCTAGCTTTGAGATCTTGGAACCCTAGTTCTTGGTTGCCTCCTTGAACGGCTGCTCACAAAAACCCTAGTATTTTCCAACTCATAGCTAGAAGAGAATAAGATGAATATATAGGCTACAGTAGGGATCCTGGATAATTAGGTCGGGCCTTCCAATGACATTCTGGGTCAAGCCCAATGTCATTAAATATTAATTCAATCCACTAAAGAATTAATATTTGCACTACCTCTCCTAATGCCGTAATTTAATTATTTAATTCGGCTCCAATATTATTTGCTTATTAAATTCCCCATGTTTAAGATATCGAATGTCCATTAATTAAATTAATTTCTGATAATTAATTTAATCAATATCTTTTATCCTTGATCATCCACTCAACCTTATAATTATGCAAGAACAAATCTGCCTGCAGGACTAAAGCATAATTATCTTTATGAGCTTTCAAGAGGACATCATCACCCGAATATTTTCGGACACGGTTTCCTTTTATAGTCAATATCCCACTCTGTATGCAATGTCATTGTCCAAAACATAATATTGTGATTAACAAAAAATCACATCACATATGAATCAAAACATGTGCATTGCATACAAGTGTCAATCACTGTATCCGGATTAAGAACCTAAGCAATAATAATATTATAGAATCTTAGTTCTTCTTTATTATCAGAATAGAAGAACAATTCTAATATTTTAATCCCGTTCAATATACACAAAGCATACAAGTATTATTCAATAATCAAGATAGATTATTTCCAAATAATACTTCAGTCATTCCAGTGGTTTGTTTAACTCCACTTAAACTGTGAACATTTATTATATTATATATAGACACTGACAATCTAATCTTCTGTTATCCCATTTGATACTAGATTATCCACAATATATAATATACAAACAGTGTTAAAATACGCATTCAAGATTCTCAATAAAAAANGAGTGCGCACTGCACACAAAAAAACAGGCTAATTAGATAGAGATGGGTGGATAATTTGGGTAAATGACTGTTTCATAATTGAAAAAGATAATTGAATTTAAATAGTTTACCTCAATCATTTGTCAAGTCTTATTGATTTTTATGGAGGAATTTTATTTTTGGACAAATAATTTAATAACTCATCAATATTCATCTGGTTGTTATATTCTACTCATTATGATTCATATTTTATAAATTTATCTATTATGACACACTAGATTATAACCCGTGCTACGCACACGGTAATTTATAATCGTTCAATTACGAAATTATGGTTGTGATGTCAAATTTCACGAAATTGTTAACGATAATGGTATCTTAAAAAGTAATGAGTAAAATGTATTAGATATTAGTAATATTAATATTAAACTAAATCATGATAAAAATATACAAATAAATAACTTATATATGTGATTTAATATATGTATGTTAATAGTTAATTAAATATGTTATGTGATAATTTGTATTAATGAACTTACTAAAATTTTGAATATTCATTCAAATTTTTATTAATGAGTTTACCATAAATGTTTTGAATAACATTAATAGTAATTAAAGTTAGGAGTTAATTTCTATAGCTAAGAATGAATTTATAATGGACATGAATTTTTTATAAACCAAAATATGGATACAAAACCTAGAAATGGATGGTCCATGGGTCAAATTTAAGTTAAAAATTTTATCTGAACCTAAATATGGATACTAAAACTTAGGAATGGCCTATGCAGCAATTTATAATATATAGAATATAGATTTTTATTAATGAGTTTACCATAAATGTTTTGAATAACATTAATAGTAATTAAAGTTAGGAGTTAATTTCTATAACTAAGAATGAGTCTATAATGGACATGAATCTTTTACAAACCAAAATATGGATACAAAACCTAAAAATGGATAGTACATGAGTCAAATTTAAGTTAAAAAATTTATCTGAACCTAAATATGAATACCAAAACTTAGGAATGGACTATGCAGTGATTTATAATATATAGATTTATAATCTATTCATTTCTCATTATGGTTTATATTTTATAAACCTGGCTATTACAAGTTTATAGCACAGATTGAGTACAGATCGGTTTGGTACAGTTTTTGAATAAAACCGCAACCGTAATCGCATGTTTTCGGTTTTGAAAATTAAAAATTGTAATTACAATTGAACTGTAGATTTTGGTTTTAAAAGTATCAATCAATTTTAATCGATTCGATTTTGGTTATAAAACTGAATAAAATGAAAATGAAATAAATAAATTACAATTTAAATAATAAATAAACCTGCAATACATTGAAATAAACTTTTAAAAAACAGAAAGCACACTATTGCGATACTTTCCACTGCAGTGCACATCGTTGGCGCAATTTGATTTTCTGCTCAATCAATCTTGTATTATTATTTTTTATTTATTTTTTGATTAATTTGGCATATAGCCTTACAAATGAGTATCTGTTCTAAAAAATTCTCGGGTGATAATATCATTGATACTTAAAATCAATCCAAAACAAAAAAGTAAGATGAATGATCGATCGGAAGAGAATAACGTCAGAATTAGGAAAATAATGTGAGTTGATTAAATACATTTGTCTTAATATGTTTTTTTTACTTGTCTAAGATTTATTATGTCTTGCATCTAAGATTTTTTTTGTTGAGCTCGAGCATTTTTTATCGAGTCGAGCCGAATATTATTCGAGCCTAAAATATGTGTTGGAGCTCGACTCGGGTAATATTCGAGTCGAGTTCGAGCCGCTCGCGAGTTTTCGAGTTTAACGAGTTTTTTTACGAGTTTTCGAGTTTAATGGACTTTTAACGAGTTTTCGAGCTCTCGAGCTTTAATCGAGCCTTCTATTTTTTTTTTTGAAAAAAATAGCTTTATCCAAGTTAAGTGGATTATTTGATTTTTATTATAAAATTGACTAAATTTTAACCGAATATTATATAATTAGACAAAATTAAAAAGGTATACTAATATATTACTAAAAAGTATATATAATTTACTTTAAAATTTTAATTTTCAAAATTGTAAAAAAATTTGTTAATTATTAGTCAATTTGGTTAATTTGAACATTAAATGTGAAATAATAATATGAAATTACATTAGATATTTAGGTGTCTTGATTATACTTATATGTTACTTATAACTTGCATATTTTTTTCAATTTTAAGTCATTTTATGATTTATTACACAAACAGATATTTTTTAACTCGAAATAAAAAATGACTTTAAACTGGGCTCTTAGTGTGTATTAATTTTTTTTAAAAATAAATAACTTATTTTTTTATTTTAAAAATAAGATCTGGTCTCAAATTTCAAAATTAAATTTTAATCTTTAAAAATAAATAACTTATTTTTTATTTTTCAAAATCGTTGACTAGACAACATTTCACCAGAATTTCAATTTCAGAAGACCAGAAAGAAATCTTAATTTTAAACTTTTGTTATAGGGTGCTTCTCTAATAGATTATTTATTAAATAGTGAACTTGTAAATTAGTAGTTTTTATGGAGTTATGGACTAATGGTATTGGTGACTGACTGACTGTGTTCATCTTTCTATTATGATGAAATTACAATTGTCTTCTATTTTATATTTATGGATGATCTGCATTATGAGCTTTACAAGTGTAATAGAAGTTTAGAACTAAAAAAAAAAAAAATTAATCGAGTTCAAATTCGAGCCGAGTCGAGTTCGAGTTCGAGCATTATCGAGTCGAGCCTAAAAATACTTAACTCGATTTTTTAATCAAGCCTGAAAATCTGTTCGAGCTCGAACTCGATAACGAGTTCGAGCCGAGTTAATCGAGTTGAGCTCGAGTTGAGCTCGAGTCGAGCTCAAAAAAAGACTCGAATTACAGCCCTGCTTGCATCTTGTTTCTATTGTGTCACTTTTCCATCAACTAAATAATCCGCTATAAATAAAAAATGGTTTGGTTATAAAAGAAAGCAAATCGAATGAAAGCTTGAATTATTTATTAATAAATAAACATGGCAGCAGCATCATCACTCTTCAAAACCCTCTTTTTTAACTCCCCTCCGTTCCATTCACCGCCGTTACTTTGTTTTTCTCCGCCCCATCGCCGCCTTTTCATCTCCTTCTCCACCGCCACTACAAACACATCAAAAAACAACAAGATAAAAGACAAGATAAAAAACAAAGATAAACAAAAACCCACCACTGTAAATACAAATAATGCTATTAATGATGATGTAAAGAGCAAAAGATTAGCTGATTTGGCTGCTCTTAAACGCAGGACCCGGTCTGATAAAGAGTTTGATGAGGAGGCTGTGTTGAAATTTGGGGACAGTGGGTCCCACATCCCTGTGATGCTTGGTGAGGTTTTGGAGGTTTTTGGTTGTGTTCAGCTCAGGAGTTTTGTGGATTGTACTCTTGGTGCTGCTGGCCATTCCTCTGCGGTATGTGTATGTGTATGTATGATGAAAAGTTTTGATTTTTATGGTGTTTTGAAATGTGGGTGTCAGTTTTTTTGGGATGGTATTGTATATAGTGATGTACATTTGGCGTGTGTGATGAAAAGTCTTGATTTTTATGGTGTTTTGAAATGTGGGTGTCAGTTTTTTTGGGATGGTATTGTATGTAATGATGTACATTTGGTGTGTGTGATGAAAATTCTTAATTTTTATGGCATTTTGAAATGTGGGTGTGATTTTGTTTGTGCAGGTGTTATGAAGTGGTAGTTTATTATATTGGGTATGACATTTTACAGGGTTATAGCATCCAGTGAATGGTGGGTTAACCTTGTTTAAGGAAGACAACTTAAACCCCTTTTACGGCAGCTGCTTAGGGAGATATCTTTGACCAATTCGCTATTTTTTAAGTGTCGAAATCCTTTAGAATCTTGTCTAGATATCGTGGATTTGTTTATGCTCAGTTTAGTTGAATGGAATGGATTGAGATAGGAGAGGAATGGAATATTGTGAACAAAATTAATAGAGAAGCAAAGGATCTAGGAAGGAAGGTTGAAAAAATGAGAGAGTATTATAATGCGAGGTTTGTGAAGAAGGACATGGGTAGAAATTAGGATTGAGCATTCATCTCTGAAGTAGTGGGATTGAGCTGGAATTTTAAATTTATATGAATGGAGTGGAGGAAGGAACGTGATTTGTTGATGTTCACAACATAATAGTACAAACCTTTTGTTACATTCTCACGTAATTATCATATACCTTACTACCCAACGAAGTATTAAGCGTATTTGTAAGTCAATCAAAAATTGGGTATGGAGTTCGGACACTTTTAGGGTCAAGTAAACTGTCACTGTTCTTCTAACTTCTTCAACTTTTTTGAATAAAAATCTTTCCATTTATTTGTTCTTAACTGTAGAAATTAGCTAAGAAATGAACTGCTGTGTTCATGAAATTCACTCTACCTTCTCTTGTTCTGCTTAATTTTCAGTTTTGCAGCTCATATAACTGTTTCATTGCTGACTAAATTTTAAATAGCAACTGTCCAAGATGGGTACTTCTATTCTGCAGTTTTTGATAAACATACTTTTGTTTTGCTGTTTTTCTTGTAATGAAATGTAGTATTATCATGTTTCTTGTTTTGTGTTACAGATAATTCAGGCTCATTCTGAAATGCAAATGTATGTTGGAATGGATGTTGATCCTGTTGCTCATGAAAAGGCTCGAGCTCGGATCGACGAGATCTTGCATGCTAAATCTTGCAGTTCAACTCCAACCCTGAAAACACATATCGCAGTTGAAAATTTTATAAATATCAGGTCCGTGCTTTCTGAGGTTGATAAGAACATTAAAGTTTCTGGAATTGATGGAATTTTAATGGACTTGGGAATGTCATCCATGCAGGTCTTTTATCTTAATCCCATCTATCCTTCAAAAAGACTACTCATTCAGTACCTGTGAAATTTTTTTAAACTTTTTTTTTTATCCTCTAAATTTTGTTTTTAAACTACTTGAAAGTAAGATGCCCCGAGTGGTATTTAGGATGGATACCTTATTGTCTAAGATGTCCATTAGTGTTCCTTGATAGTTGTTTTAATAATTCAATATGAATATCTTTCATGAATGCAAAGAAAATATTCAAAAAAGCAGGATCCTGTAAATTTGCAAATTGTTTAGATGGCTCTGTAATAAAATATGAAAGTTCAAAGAGCTGGTAAAATATGAGTAAATATTTTACATAGTTATATTAGCAAAATATACTTGCATGTAACATGCTGATTTTGTTCCTACTGTCAGAATCTATTAGATGTTAATATGCTTGTGTGTTTGTGTTGGAACATTTTGTCTTGATTCTACTGGTGTATGTCCACATAGTAGTTATTTTGGAATGCCAAACTTCCCATTGCACTTTATTAACAAACTCTTCTATGCACAGGTGAACAACGCCAAAAGAGGTTTCAGTGTGCTTAGTAATGGACCACTTGATATGCGAATGAATCCTAAGGTAAGAGCAACTAGAATGTTATATGCGCTATTTCTAGTCTAGCAAGTTAATATGAATAATTACGTTTGATTATTGTTCTGTGTATAGATTGATGAACTGTGGGATTTTGTTGTGCTTGCAATAATTTTCCTGTTTAATGAAGTTTAGTTTTAGAATTTTAAACTGTTATGTGAGATTGAGAAGAATATGTTTTCTAAAATATTGCCCTTATTTATCAGAAAGTACAATTTTTTTCCGGAAACTGATTATACTGTTAAAAATCTACTTAATCAGAATGTCATTTCACCTGTCTAGGATATTCTGCTCAGGCTGGAGAATATATGTCGCATCATGCTTGCTCATACTAGTACAACAGATATCATGATTCATCTGCTGCCCTTAGCAGAGGGTTCAAAATTCTTTTCAATTGACTGATTGTAACAGGGATATGGCAGGCTAGTCTGAAAGCAGAAGACATATTAAATTCATGGCCAGATACTGAATTGGGGAGAATCCTGCGGGAGTACGGTGAGGAGAGCAATTGGCGCTCTCTCCAGAACAAAATTGTTAGAGCTCGTTTAAGTGGTGGGTTGCATTCAACTGGTCAACTTGTTGATCTTATTCGAAGTTCAACTTTTAATGCTAAAGGTAGGTTCCCTTCCCTTGATAGATTCCTTATTTTCTCAGAGGAGCTTTTTTAATTTTTAAGCATTACTGGCTTATTCCTCGCTAAGACTGNAAGTGGTGGGTTGCATTCAACTGGTCAACTTGTTGATCTTATTCGAAGTTCAACTTTTAATGCTAAAGGTAGGTTCCCTTGCCTTGATAGATTCCTTATTTTCTCAGAGGAGCTTTTTTAATTTTTAAGCATTACTGGCTTATTCCTCGCTAAGACTGTGATTCTGTGCCGAGTACTATTGCTGACTGTCCTTAACGCCACAGCCACATAAACTGCCAGGGATCACTGCAGTTTGTGACTTCATGTCATTATTTCATTTTTAAATGATGCAATTCATTTTATGTAAATTGTTTTCTCAAGGAGGGAGGCAAGGTTGGATAAAGACAGCAACACGAGTATTTCAAGCTCTAAGAATCGCTGTAAATGACGAACTCAGGACACTAGAGGAATCTCTCCATACTTGTTTCAATTGCCTTGCACCAGGAGGAAGGCTTGCTGTCATTTCTTTCCACAGTTTGGAGGACAGGATAGTGAAGCAAACATTTCTCAATATTATTAGCACCAATTCAAATGATGGAAATCAAGCTGTAACAGAAGGAGATTCGTGCTCGAAAAACATGATAAAACTTAATTCTAACAGTAATATACAAGAAGCATGGATTCGACAGATGATAAGAGGCCAGAATGCAATAATTCTCACCAAGAGACCTATAACACCATCCGAGGAGGAAGAGAAGTTGAATGTCAGGAGCAGGAGCGCCAAACTCCGAGTTATTCAAAAAGTTTGAAGGAAGATACTTGTTTTTTTTGTTTGTTCACGTCTGTTGCGGTTGCTAAAAAATGTGAAAGAGATTACCCTCGAGTTGAACAGAGATAAAAATGGAGGGAGTTAGCGTAATTGCTTAGCCATTTGTGTATAACGGCATGAGGCCAGTTTACTGAAGATGTAATTTTGTACCTGTAAATCACCTAAAGCAGCGAGATTACTTATTTTAGCTGGTGGTTTAATGTAATTTTTTAAACTAAATTTATACCCCATGCGAAGCACGGGTTTATTAATTTAATGTTAGAGAATAAGTATCATAAGGTTAACTTTAGGATATTTTTCTTAAGATTACAATAAATACATTTATTTATCATTTAATTTATATTGTTCTTATGATTCTTATTCTCTTTAATATTGATATATATAATATATGAACAAAGGTTATATGAAATATTCTTAAATGGTGTACTAGTTGAAATCTTACATGTGATTAACATCAGTTACTAATCACATGAGTTACAAAATGTATACTCGATTTTTTCATAATATTTATGTGATTCATATCATTATAAATTTTTTTTGCACATCTTTGACTAACTATGTATTTTCTTTTCAAATGTTGTATGATTAGATTAAGTTCTAACAAATATATATTTTTTATGTGTATCAAGCTATTTGTTTTGGAAATCAGAAAATTCCATCAACATAAATCAATATTTGATAAAGTAATTACGGAATGAGGGAAATAACTAGTCTAAAGAATTTTATCTCCAACATTTATATCCCACATAGCTATATGATGAGTCACAGTGTTACCTCCCTTTTTAGTATGAACACAATAAAAAACTTCAAACCAACTCTTCAGTCTTTTAATGTCGTAGCTTTCCTCCTTGATGGACTGATGGTTGATATCACATTCTAATATCACATGCTTATAGCCAAGTCGACGAGCTACCTCTAAGACAAACAACGAAATAGCTACCTCTGCAAACTCAGCACTCCAACGAGCTACCTCTAAGCCAAACAATGAAATAGCTACCTCTGCAAACTCAGCACTCCAACGCACTCGTAGTTTTTTAACTGCCATCCCAGTTAATTGCTTTGTTGAGTTTCTAATGATAACTCCCGTGCCAATATACAGTTCTTCTCGCACATGTGCAACAGTATTGATCTTTAGAAAACCCGTAGGAGGACAAGTTCATGATATAGCAGACTTCAAAACAGATTCCCCTACTGCATCCTAACACTTCTTTTACATAACCCCGATATATAGCCAGCGGCCCAGCAGCATTGGAATTCGTCTGCTCATATATCCTTGTATTTTTACAAGACCAGGCTGCCCACATTAATGTAGCGACAGTGCGTACCTCCTCTTTTGACACTTTATGAAATAACTCGTTGATTAAACCCACATTCCACCTACCATTCTGAAAGTCAATCAAATCTGACACCCTCAACTCTGAGTCATAATTAATGTATGTCAGGGGACTGTAATTTGAGTTATTGTTGGTTTTCCACATCACCCCAAACGCAGATATTTTTTTCATTCCAACACGTCAACGAAAACCTTCCAACAATGGAGATTTTGAACCCCAAATACTCCTCCGCGTTGAATCACATATAATAATATCAAGTTCAACATCTTACAATTTTATAATAACATTCTGCAAGCAGAATATGTGTTCAACAGTTATTTTTTGTAGTATGTTCTGCATCATTATTCTAAATGATAAACGTTCATAAGAAATAACAACAATTATTCATCGAAAACCAGAGAGAATTAAGAAGGTAAATATATTAAATTGAATAATTTGTTACGCAAGTAGGAATACGATGTTCGACAACTTAAATAGTGTACTGCAAAAATAAATATGTTCTATAATACTGAAAAAATAGTATTTAAATACAAAGCAGTAATTATTATATATAATTGAATGATTTGAAACTGAAGTTTCGACTTGTGTTTTTTATAATCCCATCTAGCACTATCTGTTCTACACCCACGATACCTCTAACATCACTATCATTTTTATTATTAAAATTTGAAACGTTTATGATTTGAGCTTCTCCCTCAGATTTGTCCTGCATAAGTATCATATGCACCATCATCATCTTCATCCAACATTCATAGTAAAATTATCAACTAAAACATCACTACCCGTATATAAAATTGTCACTGTCAATATATAACATTGTTACAAAGTATGCCCCCATATTCATCACTTTCAGTCATATCAACGTAGTTATAAAATGACGGACTTGCAATAAGACAACTAATTCATATGTGTCCAAAAACTCATAAAATTTTAATGTCACTATAAATTAAAAAATATAAAAAAAGAAACAAAACCTCTGACAATCAAATTGAAAAAAAAAATAAAACTAAAACCGTCAAATGCAGTACAAATAATATCACATAAAAAAAGTATACAAACTCTTGCTATCCCTAACTTTGGATCATCACAATTGTATATATTAGTTTCTAAAATGTGCTAAACAGAACTACAAGTTGCAATATAAATAATATCACATCCACAAAAAAATTAAACCTCTAAAAGTCTAATGGATAAAAATATAAAGCTAAATGTCAAATAAAGTACACATAATATCACATCTCCAAAAAAAAAAATCACCTTTTGCTACCCAAACTTTACATCATCACAATCACATATATTAGTTTATAAAATGTGCTGAACGAAGCTAACATTTACAGTACACACATTATCACACCAAAAGAAATAAATTCAAACTTCTATCAGTTGCAGTACACATAATAATACATAAAAAACATATTTTACTAGTTGCTACCCAAATTACACTAGAAAAGTAATTTCTAATATCTATCGGTTGCACACACAATATCACACCAAAAATAATTTTAAACTTCTACTATTTGCAGCACACATAACAATACAATCCAAAAAAATAGATACATTACCGGTTGCTATCCCAGGCCCCAATTATACATCATCACAATCACATGCATTCAATGACTAATCTTAAAAACTAATACTAAATACCATATAAAATATGAATCTTTACCTAATTTGAAATCTTGGTATATAACACAATTATATAACTTACATATTTTCACTCATATTCATGAGATGTTTTCAAACCCTAGAATCTCCGTGACAGAGGAACACGTCTTTTAGAGATTTTGGTTTATGTGATGCTGCTTCTTAATTTAATACATGAAATTGTTGTGTATTGCAAGCGTGATCATTATACCATGTTTATATGGGTTTTGCACTTCCTCCTTTCACCCCGTTAAAATACGAACCCTAAAGAATCGAATTTTTACGCCATGATCTCTTTCTTTCATAACACAAACAACAAAACGGTGGGGTGAAATTGATTTGTATTTTACGATATGTTACGAATTAGTGCGGCCGGATAGTTGTGTTTGATTTTGTTAAGACTCTGATATAAATTATTATATGCATATGAGTTATATACACGGCATGGCATTATCCTTCCCAATTAAATTATTTACAAAAACGCCATTATTTTGTGATGCGTACCAGAAAGAGTTTATTTCTGGAAAACCTTATTTGACTGTTGCAGAAGAAATATCCAGTCCGGTGAATGTTGATTTTATGGAAATTGATGATCTTGGCGACGGTGATGTGTCAGCTGGAAACAATTCCTTACCTGAACTCATGCCTTCTCCAATTGGAGGACATGACTGCACGATATGATACCAGCTCGTCGTTGCAAGCATACATTGTAATGCACCCTACTTGACTCATTTTGTAAAGTATTGATATATATCTTAATTAAATTAGTTTTTTTAAAATATATTCTTATATTATCAAAAAAAATTAAGGTTCCGCGCAAGAAATAATAGCTAGTAATTTAAGCTACGCTAGTTTACCTATATATAACTCTGTAAATAAAGGCATACTAGCTTATAACCCGTGCAAATCACGGACGCGGTTAATAAATTATATATTAATTATTTTTATATAATTTAAATATTTCATTTAATATAATAATTTATTTTATTATTAAATTTAATAATATATTAAATAAAAATTATAGGATAAGTATGATTCTTAAAATATAAAATATAAAATATAATTTAAATATAATATAATATTATTCGTGAGTAGTTGTATAAAAGAAAGATTATGGGGGATATAGTTGTATGTATGATATATATCTTTTCTAAAATTAGATTTTATTAAAATTGAATGGTTAGGATTGGTTCACATAAAATTGGACGGTTATGATATTTTTTATGGTTGAACTAAGTGTTTTAAAAAAAAGTTCTCTAGTTTGGTTATATTATAAGCTGTGTTTGTTTCCACTTTTTTTCTCAAAATAAGTGCTTATTTTCAGAAAAAGTAGGTATGTATGTACTTTTTCTGAAAATAAGTAACTTATTTTTTATTTTGAAAATAATATTTGGTTTTAAAATTCTAAAATAAATATTTATCTTAAAAAAATAAAAATATGTAAAAAGCTACGGGTTCCCACAGTAAAAAAAAATAAGTAACTTATTTTAAGTTTAAGGAACCTCAAACGACCACATAGTATAGAAGAGCTCAAGTTCTATGCGAGTTATAATTAGATATACAATGTTAGCAAATTCCACTCATTGAGTGTTAGAAATATATTCATTTGATGATGTACAAAATACTAGAACAGGGTCTAGCATAGTCTATTTGTAACAAGTCTTTCTAGTATCTGAATTTTTATAATCAGAGTCTAGATAGTCAACATTCTTGTCACTTGTACTTGGAAGAATTTCTGTAAAAAGTGAAACTAGAGTCTGGATAAAGATCGGAGTCTGGAAGGTGATCAGAGTCTATAGACTATCGGAGTCTATAATCTGTCAGAGTTTATAAACGATTAGAGTCTATAGACTATCAGAGTCTATAATCTGTCAGAGTCTGAAGATTCTAGAGTCTATAAAATTGAAGTTAAATTTGGATGATGATCATAGGAATGGAAAGTCTTCGAAAATAAAGACAAATATATTGAAGATATGTTATGGGAAGGAAAGAGAATTTCAGAAGAAAACTGTCAACTAATAATTAGGAATTCTATTCCTATTGTAATTTTATTTTATGTTATTAGTTGATAGGCAACTCTCTATATGAACACTCTATGTAACCTAATTGAAAAAAGGGGATTGAAGTCGAAATTTTGTGAGAGCATAGAGATAGAGAGAGTTGTTGTGAAAACACAGAGAATCTGCTAGGATTTGTGTACACCCTATGAGAGTTTGTATTTACTCATCAATAATACAAACAGTATTCATTCATATATGTGTGTTTGATCTTTTTTCTTAATTCAAATCTTTTAATTCATATTGAGTTGATTTTAATCAGGCAGAAAAAGCACACAATTATTCAACCCCCTTCTATTTGTGTAACTAGGAAAACAATTGGTATCAGAGCCTAACGTTTAAAATCGATCAAAGATGTTTGGAAACAAAGATGGCAATTCTAAGATTCCTATGCTTAAGAGAAACGAGTTCACCCACTGGAAGGTTAAGATGNTGTTTGGAAACAAAGATGGCAATTCTAAGATTCCTATGCTTAAGAGAAACAAATACATCCACTGGAAGGTTAAAATGCTGCACCATCTAGAAGTTACAGACCCTGACTATCTTGAGTATTCATGAAGGACCATATGTGTCCTCAAAACTTTTTCCTCAAACCACTGAAGAAGGTAAAATAACTGAAGAACATTTTGTTGTAAAACCAAAAGCTGAGTGGATAAAAGAGGACAATGAGAATGTTCTTAAGGAGGTAAAAGTAAAAAAACATTCTCTTTAACAGTTTGGATTATGTTCTTATAAACTGTGCTATATCATGTAAAACTGCTAAGGAGATGTGGACAAAACTTGAAGTGCACTGTGAAGGGACTAAAGATGTCAAGAAGAATG
>QRFB01006648.1:15355-37064 GCA_008931105.1 Oenanthe javanica
CTTATGATTCTGAAGATACAAACACCAAGTTTCTTAGAGCCCTTCCTAAAGAGTGGGATAACAAAACAACAGCCATAAGAGAAGCTAGAGATTTGGATGAAATAACTCTAGAAGAATTGTATGGCAGACTCAAGACATATGATTTNTCTAGAAGAATTGTATGGCAGACTCAAGACATATAATTTAGAGATGCAATAGAGAAAGAATAAGAAGTCTATGAAGGCAAAATATGTGGCACTCTTAATGGAGTCTGAGAAAGACAACATGAAGAACCCAAAGAAACAAGAGTCAAAGAGTCAAAGAAGAAGGGTAAAAATGTTGTTGAGTCAGAGTCTACCGACACAAAATCTGATTCAGATGAAGAGATTGATCTAAATCAAATGATGGCTATGTTTGCTAAGAATTTCAAAAGAATTAAATTCAACAAAAGAACTGGTAAATTTATCAAGAGGCCATCATTCAAGAAGGAAGATGAAAAATTTGAGAAGAACAAAAGCACTATAATCAAGCTTGACAAAGCAAAGGTCAAATGTTTCAACTGTGGAATATTGGGTCACTTTGCTAGTGAATGCAGAAAAGCGAAAAGTCAAGGCAAAGGGAAAGCACTTCTCTCAACAGGAAAGGATTGGACAGATTCAAGCTCAGAGGATGAAATTGATTATGAAAATCTAGCACTGATGGCATCCTCCTCAAGAAAATCACAATCTCCNAATTATGAAAATCTAGCATTGATGGCTGCCTCCTCAAGAAATTCAGAATCTCCCAAAGAACTTTTATTCCCCAAGACTCAGGTATCAATCTTCTCTCCTAAATCCTTACTTAATTTAGACTCTGATGGTATAAAAATTGTGCAAAGTGAGATTAAGAATATGATGAAAAATTATAGGTCTCTCACTAATGAAAATGACAGGTTATGAGAAGAAAATATAACCTTGACAAGCAGGAATAACCATTTAGAGTCTGAGTTAGTGTTAATGGAACAATACAAAAAAGATTTTGAGAAATATAGGCACAACTACACTGAAGTCTTGAAAGCCTATGACTATGTTAAGAAAGAACTAGAAGAAGAAAGACTTAAGTTCAGAGTCAAGGCAAAAGACCTATTGTTGAGAATAATAACAAGGAAGAAGTTAACCAAATTAATAAGACCAAGGACAAAAGTACATTCACTCTTGTTAAGTTTGTGACTTCTGAATTAAAGACTGATTTACTAAAGAAACCACAAACTCATCTGTCAATGATCCCCCTGTTGTTGACAAAAAGACAAATGAAACATGAGCAAAGAAATCTAAGAAAAACATTAACATTGGGTACCTGTCTAAGTCTAAGTTAAATGATAGGCTTGAGAACTTATCAGAGTCTACAAAGACTTGGAGAAATATGAATGGTAAGGAAGACATTAATAAGGCCAATAATTATCAAAAGGATCCTAATGCTCCTAGAAAGAAGTGTTATAGATGTGGCAACCACAACCATTTAGCTCTAGATTGTAAAACAAAAATTGAGAAGAAATCAGAGTCTATTCCTTCACAGACTCTGAAAGGTTACTACATTCCCAGAAGCCTTGTTATCACTATGGTAGCATATTTCATTCTATTTATATGTGTAGGGACTATCATGATTTGTATTACAATTTTTATGAGCTAAAATATTCAATTGATAAAAGTTGGTATGACACTGTCAAAACTCCACTAGAGTCCAAAGCAATAAAGGAGCCATATAAAGCAAAAGTGAAAAATACTAAGCCTGTTTCACCCAAAGTTAGTAGTAAAGGATCCAAAACTGTTGGGGTCCCCAAAACATCTAACTAGTCGTTATATAAATGCAGGGAACCAGGGTAAAGAGAGTAACCCTAATCATGGATAGTGGATGCTCAGGACACATGACTGGAAAGAAATCCCTGCTTACAGACTTTGTGGAGAGGGCTGACCCAGAAGTATCATTTGGAGATGGCAACAAAGGACAAACACTGGGATATGACAAGATTATACTTAGAAATGTCATCATTGATGAAGTAGCTCTAGTTGATGGCTTGAAACACAACTTAATTAGCATAAGTCAACTTGGAGATAAAGGTTACCATACTGGCTTGACACAAAGAGTGTCTTGTGACTCATAAAGAAATAGGTATTTTAGTTTTCAAAGGGCATAGACATGGTAACATATATGAATCCAGCTTGGAGGATTGCATTCACAATGAAGCCACGTGTCTATATAGCAAGGCCTCAACTGAAGAAAGCTAGAAATGGCACAAGAAACTGTCACACATCAATTTCAAAACACTCAACAAATTGGTGAAACAGAATCTTGTAAGAGGACTACCATAGATTGATTTTGTGCAAGATGGACTTTATGAAGTATGTCAACTTGGAAAGCAAAGGAAAACATCATTCAAGAGAAAGACAATTAACACCATTTCTAAACTCTTTTATTTATTACATTTTGATTTATTTGGTCCAGTAAATGTGATGTCAATTAACAAAAAGAAATATGCTCTTGTCATTGTAAATGATTTTACAAGATTCACTTGGGTTTTCTTTCTGCATTCAAAGGATGAAGGTCCACAATACATAATAAACTATATCATTCTTCTGGAAACAAAATCAAATAAGACAGTTAGAGTTCTAAGGAATGACAATGGTATTGAATTCAAGAATTCAATCATGGAGGATACTGTGCATCAAAGGGAATTACTCAACAATTTTCTGCACCAGGAACACCTCAACAAAATGGAGTTTTGGAGAGAAAGAATATAACACTCATAGAAGCTGCCAGAACAATGTTGGCAGAGTCTAAACTTCCAGTATATTTTTGGGCTGAGGTAGTCAGTACATCATATTTCACTCAAAACTGTACATATTTGAATGCCAAGTGTGAAATGGTGAAGAACAAGAATCCAAGTGTGAAACACACATATTTGGATGCAAATGCTTTGTACTGAAAGTACACCCTGAAAATTTAAGTAAATTTGAAGCAAAGGCTGATGAAGCTATATTCCTTGGATATGCACCAAATACAAAGGCATTCAGAGTCTTTAATCTCAGAATGAGAATTGTTATGGAATCTATTCATGTTGCATTTGATGACAAAAAGATGGATTGCAGGATGAGTCAGAGTCTATAACACTGGAATCTAAAAATCTTAAATGTTCTGAGATAGAAGAAGATGATGAGGATGAAGAGTGTCATACTACTCCTAAAAGAATACAGAAACCTGCACACTCTGAGAGGAAGCCAGGAAATTCAACTCCAATCAACTCAGAGTCTAACAGTTCAGGGTCTACCCAGACAGAATCAAGTTCTTCAGAGTCTAACTCATCAGGGTCTGGATCAGGCAACTCTGAATTCTTTTCAGAGTCAAATAATTCAGAGGGAGCCTCTTCATTTGAATTTCACTCATATATAGGAAATGCCACTGATTTAGGGAGAGCTTCAAGTTCAAGAACCAATCTTCCACAAGCTAGAAAATGGGCAAGGGATCACACTCCTGACTTGATAATTGGTGATCCTGAGAGTGGTGTTTAAACTAGAACAGCCACTCAAAATGAATGTCTTTATAGCTGTTTTCTCTCAAAGAATGAACCCAAAAAAAATGAGAAAGTTTTACAAGACCTTGATTGGATTATTACAATGCAAGAAAAATTAAATGAATTTGGGAGAAATAAATGTGGAAACTTGTACCAAGACCCAGAAATAGATCAATTGTTGATGCAAAATGGGTGTTCAGAAACAAACTTGATAAGAATGGAACTGTGATTAGAAACAAATTAAGGCTAGTTGCAAAAGGATACTCTTAGGATGAAGGAATTGACTATGATAAAAAAATTTGTACCAGTAGCAAGATTAGAAGTTATCAGAATATTTCTTGCATTTGCAGCTCATTCAAAATTCAAGGTGTATCATATGGATGTGAAAAGTGCCTTCTTGAATGTAAAATTAGAAGAAGAAGTCTATGTGGAGCAACCACTAGGATTTGTTGATCTAAAGTTTCCTGATCATGTTTACAGATTAGACAAGGTACTATATGGATTGAAGCAAGCACCTAGAGCATGGTATGAAACTCTATCAAAATTTCTTCTTGAGAATGGATTCATTAGAGGTATCATTGACAAAACTCTCTTTATTAGAAAACATAAAGGTAATATTTTACTTGTCCAAATTTATGTTGATGATATTATATTTGGTTTTGTTAATGAAAAACTCTGTGAAAAGTTTAGTAAATTAATGCAGTCAAATTATGAAATGAGCATGATGGGAGAATTAAACTTCTTTTTGGGGCTTCAAGTCAAACAGAATGATGATGGAATTTTCATCAATCAAACAAAGTATNAAATTAATGCAGTCAAATTATGAAATGAGCATGATGGAAGACTTAAACTTCTTTTTGGGACTTCAAGTCAAACAGAATGATGATGGTATTTTCATCAATCAATCAAAGTATGTGAAAGAACTATTGAAGAAGTTTGATATGGAAGATTGTGCAACTGCCAAAACTCCATGTCAACAGCTATTAAGCTAGACTCTGACCAAAAGGGTAAGAAAGTTGACAATGTTAATTTGATGTGTTTTGATGATATATAATAGTGTGCTGATTTGTTAGTTGTTACTGTAACAGCTAGCTATATTACCAGTTTTACTCTATACAGCTTACAATTATATGATTGATTCACTTGATATATCCTGCATATATATGAGTTTGCTATGTATAAGTATATTCTCAGGTAACTTGGTTGAGTATGTGGAAAGACAAATTTTCAGGAAAGTGTTTGTAACAGCCTGCTAAGATCAGTCACAAAACTATAACAGCAAGCTGACACTATTCCGCCCAGAAGCTATTCAAAATCAATTTCGATAATAGATATTTCTTGAAGATGCTTGGAGATATCAGAGATTGGTTATGATTTAAATCCTTAAGGACTCTATTATATAATATATAGTTTATATAATTAATAAAGCTCAAAAAGGATTTTCAAATACCTTCCTTATTTACTCAGATTTGATTCTCCTTACCATATCTTTCCAAAACAGATTTCTATCAATCTTTTCCATATCAAAATCTTTCCATAACAGCTCAAATTCGTTTTGATCTTTTTCTAGCTGTTGGAAATTGATATTACCTTTCAAAATTGAATTGTTAGAAGATTTAAACTATTTCAAATTTCGAATTTCAAATCTTCTAATATCCTAGTTGTTGGAGAATATATTATGCTAATCAAATCTTTTCTTATTACATAATATTCTCNCCAAACTTTTCCATATCAAAATCTTTTCATAACAACTCAAAATCGTTTTGATCTTTTTCTAGCTGTTAAAAATTGATATTACCTTTAAAAATTAATTTGTTAGAAGATTTAAACTATTTCAAATTTCGAATTTCAAATCTTCTAATTACCTAGCTGTTGGAGAATATTTTATGCTAATCAAATCTTTTCTTATTGCATAATATTCACAGACCCGTTATATGCTTTTCATATATATATTCACTTACAATCTTTATTGTAAGTAACCAATCGATATAAAATGTAAAAAGTTTTGAGATCTGAATATACACGATTTCTCTCTTCTCTCTCAAAATACTTTAGTTCTATAAACTCTGAGTTCTATAGTTATATACACGTATATTATATACGAGAGTTTATAGTTTGGGTTATAACCTTCTTATTCTTTATAAACGAAGCTGTATTGATTAGTTGCTGAAGTAGTGGCAAGGGATCTAGGTGATCGAGAATATATTGCTCTAGGGAACTATTTGTATTAGAGAACAGGTTGTTCGGGAACTAAGGAATTCAAAGGAGTAGGTGGCTCAATGAATTCAGAGTTTAAGAGGAACAAACTTGTTAGATAATCTTGGAGTTCAAGAGGGCTGGTTATTCAAGGGAAACATAGTGTTTCAGTAAGCTGTTTTCAGCAACTGGGTAAAAGGGAGATATATTATTGTATCATGTAATTAGTATTTTTATTGATCAATAATATATTCTCTTACCGGGTTGATAAGGGACCAGGACGTATACCATTAAAGGATAGGGGTCGAACCTGGCTAAAATCGATTGTGCTCTTTTTTATTTTCAGTATTTACATTCTGCACTGCATCATAACAGAAAGCTATTATACTCTGTAATCTGTAGTCAGTAAACTGACAGTTTAGCAGCAGACTGTTTTGTTTGTAACAGTCGATACAAGTTGGTAAAAGTTAAAAATGGTCTTAGTTAGTCATATATACCTATTCACCCCCCTCTAGGTGTGCATTCACATTACTAGCTATAGAGGTATGATTGACTCATTGTTATATTTAACTGCTAGTAGACCAGATATAATGTTTGCAATATGCCTGTGTGCTAGATTTCAGGCTGACCCTAGAGAATCACATTTGATAGCTGTGAAAAGGATTTTTAGATATCTCAAGGGTGCACAGACTCTGGGACTTTGGTATCCTAAAGAGTCTGATTTTTCATTAATTGGTTATTCAAACTCTGATTATGCAGGATGCAAAGTGGATAGAAAAAGCACAACAGGTCAATCCCAATTTATTGGCAATAGATTAATTTCTTGGTTTAGCAAGAAACAACAGACTGTATCAACCTCAACAGATGAGGATGAATACATAGCAGCTGAAAGTTGTTGTGCTCAAATTCTGTGGATGAAAAATTAATTACTTGATTATGGACTAACATTCTCAAATATTTCTATGTTTTGTGATAACACTAGTGCTATCAAAATTGTAGAGAATCCAGTCCAACATTCCAGAATAAAGCACATTGATGTCATGTATTATTTTATTAGAGAACATGTTGAAAATGGTATTGTGACACTTCACTATATTCCAACTGACAGACAGATTGCAGACATTTTAACAAAACCACTTGATGAGTCTACATTTCTCAGACTAGTAGGTGAATTAGGTATGTTAAACATGTAAGTGATCAATCATAATAAGAAGCAAGGTATGTACTTTAATTATAGTCCCTGTTTTATCAAACTATAATTTGTTATTACAAAAATTTTGAGGTACTTTATCTTGACAGAGTTTAACTCCTAGACTCTGATGAGTCTGTAGACTCTAACGAGTTTGTAGACTTTACGAGTCTGTAGACTCTGCGAGTCTGTAGACTCTGAGAATAATAGCGCCTAAACTTTGAAACGGTTAACATTCACGTCTGCAAATTCTGATTATGTTTAAACTGTTCAAATGACTTGAAATAGGCGGTAATAGTTACTTTTGACTGGATACAGGCTGTAGACTCGTGTGTATTGTATGCACTTCGAACAAAATAGAACTTTCTCATACAATTTACTCACTTGTTTATTGCAATTATTTTCTAAGGCAAAAATACGTTCAGAGCTTTTTCAAGAACCTTAACCATTTTTCTCAAGAATTTTCATCACTTTCAACTCAAAAATTTCAAATGGTTGTTATCTCCACAGTTATGGGAGGACCCAAGGCCATTGCTTTCACCTTTGGCGATTTCGAGTTCATGACCATAAATCATGTTGCAGCCCCAGTAGACAGGAAAGGGGTAGACGCTGACTACTACCCTGTGATGGATTTCTTGGAGCAGAGTGAGCTAAGTTACATTCTTAAGGCATCACATGTCATTCATATGGATGTTGTATCTCAGGCATAGAGTTCGGCCAAGGTAGTTAATCCTTCTCAGGATCAACCAGGTAAGATTATGTTTACCTTTGGTGACTTCACTTTTCATGTAACTGCTGATATGCTCAACTCTGTGTTTAAGTTGCCTGTTAAAGAACCTTTTGATGAAACTGTTTCTGATTCTGATATAAAGAGCATGTTTAAATCACTAGGTTATTCTGCTAGTTTAGAAACATGAGTAAGTTAACTAGGCATTATCTTAGAAAAGAATGGTCTTTTTTCTTTGATCAAATTGTTAAGTGTTTTACTAGTAAATGTAGTGGCTTTGATGCTATTACTTATCAAATTGGTCATAGTCTCTTGTTTGATAAGGTGATCAACATTGGTGATATGTTGTTCACTCAAATGGGAGCAAAATTGAACAATGTGCAAGAGGGAAGAAAGAAGGTCTATTACCATAGATTCTTAATGCTTCTCTTGAACCACTTTGTTCCTAGCATGTCTGCCAAGCTTGCAAATGAATGTTGTGTGCAGGCATACAAGCAACAAAGAAGGATATTCTCTGACATAAAGAGAATTGATGACAAGAAGCAGAGTCTATCTGCCATGACATATCCACAGGTAATGCAGGTAAAACTCTCAACCTACAAACCTTCTATTTATAATGCTTCTTTCTTTGGTGGTGAAATGGTGCAGGAAAAGGTAATGGAGAGTCCTCTTGCACCTACCCAAGTAGTCAAATCCCCCTTCACCAAACAATCTCAAAAACCACAATCTAAAAAGAAACCAACCTCTGGTGTCTCTCAAAAGGTACCAGTTGTAAAGAGGAGGAAATTGATCCAAACCAGGCTAATAGATGAGCATAATGATGAGGAACTCAACCCCTAGAGAAACAGGTAGTTGAAGGACTCTCTTTGCTAAAAGAGGGTCATGATACACTTGATTCTAACCTTCAAACCAAGTCTGTAGACTCTCAAAAGGCTACAAACTCTGAAAAACATAAGGATGCACCTCAGGACTCTCAACTTGAGTTTCCTGAGAAATCTTTTACTCAGAAGTACAAGAGGTTGAGGAAGGCTTATTCTGCACACATACACAAGCCTATAATTGTCACTAACCCTGTTTTGCAGGAAATAGATGCTCCCAAGGCTCTTGCAGAGCCAGACTCTGAAAGAAAGAAAACCCCTGAACTAGAGTCTAATGTTCAGTTAGAGTCTAGACTGCCTTTAGACTCTGATCATGAAACATTTTGGGAAGGAATGCCATTGGATGTAGCCTCATGTCTCATTGATGAAATCATTACTCCAAGTGATGAGGTACAGCTATTCTTATATCCTTTGGTGAAATCAGTTGAAGATCCAGAGTAATATCAAACTCAATCTCTAGTCTTAGATCTTCTTACAACCTATGAAGCCCTAAGGAAGAGAATGGAGATGGAGCTACAAATGTCTACACATGATGTGGTAACAACTCTCCACAACTACCTATTCAACTCTTCATTCCAAGATAAAGCAACTGGGCTCATAGAAGGCAGGACTATTACAATTCTCAAAGTACTTGGTGTGCCAAACTCTGAACAGCCAAAATCAAAGAAGTCTAAAAAGCTTAAGGTCCATAAAAGAAAAGAATCAAAGTCTGTTGTTGAGTTGGAAATTAAGGTTGAGCAACCAGTTTTTGACTATGAAGTAATTTGGGATAAAGGGATTACCTACAGGATAGTCATTGATTGGATTTCTACTATCCAGACTCTTCCAAAGAAGGTGGTTGATTATCTTATCCACAACGTATGGAAGGTGACCAACAAATATATCTTTCCAACCTATCAGAGTAGATTGGATCAAATCAAGGGCTCTTCTTATCAGAAAATTGCAAAGAAACTGCATGATTCCTTTCACATGTCTTATGCCCAGGCCATCAATGCAATCCATGCAATGACCTTTCTTAATGATAACTTGGATGCATTAACTATGATAGAACCACAGGAGGTAGCAGATGTTGAAAGGAAGTTGAAGGATGGGACTAGTGCACCAGTGGTGACTAGTGAGAAAGATGTTCAGTCTGCCTCACCCACACAAGAACCACCTAGTCAGAGGTTGGGTGATAGTGGGGCAGGGGAGTATGTTGTTAGGCCCTCCTTGGCAACTCAACAATATGCTGATGAGAACCCTAGTGATATGGGAGGACAGACTCTGATAGATGCTCATGAAGACATTCCACAATCTATTTTATCAGAGTCTATCCACCTTGAGAGGGAGTCTCATACACCAACAGTCAAAGATGGCGACACTCAAACTCTAGCTTCTAATGAAGGCCACTGAAGTAGTCATAGTCTAGAGTAGACCCTGAGACTGAAATACTGAAGCCAACAGACTTTGGAAAGAAATTAGAAGATAGTAAGGGTTCAGAGTCTGTTGATGCTCACCCCTTGGTGGAAACCCCTAGCCTTCAAACATTTGAAGGGGTTCCTCTCCATCAAAGTGGTTCAGGTATTGAAGCAAATCTCATTTCTCTCACACCCTCTTCTATGGGATTTTTGAGTGCACCCTCTAAATTGAATGAAAAAATAACTGAGAGGTTGGCACTGGTCCAGGAAAAATAAGAGGTATAAAAGGTTGTAGAGAGCGAGAGTGAGATTGAGAGAGTAGGTGCCCAACCCCACTGTGAGCATGAGAGACTAGGGTATTCTGAACCTAACTTTACTTATTGGGATCAAGAATTTCATCAAAGTTGGTCCAATGAATTGAGGCAGGGTATGGATGAAAATTCATTGTTACTAATCATGCAGATTGGCAAAAAGGAGGACGCTCTAGCTGCTCAAAAGTCATTCACACAGAGACCACAACAACACTTAGTGGATTCTCTAGCCAGGAGAGCAGACAGAGTTACGAAGGCTTTGGTGGATGCATCAAATATTCAATATAAAACTACAAACTTGAAGTCAGAAGCACCAATTCATGTCATGCCTATTAGGGCTAGGCTTCCAGAGTCTACAGAATCTGATCACTCTAAGGAGGAGTCGGGATCTATAGTCCATTATGCAGTTTCAGAGTCTACTCAACCACCAGAGTCTACACCTCCAGTTACAAAGATTGAGCCTATTGATGCTGATATACAGGATGCTTTCATTTCTGAGGATGATGGGCAAATTAATCCATCTTTTATATATTTTGATCAGTTTTTTTCTTAATCTTGGGAATCGGTTAAACTTACAGGCATTGATGATAAAGCTACTTTTGAGTGTATCTTGGCCATTCACCAGTCTGAGAGACTGAAGACTTTTCAAAAGAAATCTTTTTTATAAGAACATGGTCACTATCCTGATGAGGATGTTGATGCCTCATTCCTTAAAGAAGATAAAGTTATGGCTGCAGATATTCAGTCTGAGATAGAGAATGTCACTGCACAATTGGCTAGTGTGGTCAATGACATTTCTCACATTCAAACCAAACTTACTGATGTTGATAATACTACTACTCTACTCAAAACTCATTTTGACAGAATTCATTCACTTCAGTTATCCAAAGAAGTCACTTTCAAGGATGTTATTGCTGGTATCTCTGCTAATCAAGCCAAACTCCAAACCACAGTCTCTGATCTAACCACCAAGGTTGATTCAGTCATTGCAGCACAGGCCAACATCTCCACAGTCCTTGAACAGATTCTTTTGGTTGTCACAGGTGGTGATGATGTCAAAAAGGGGGAGAATAAAGTTGGTGACTCCTTCAGGAGAAATAAGGATGATGTATGCAAGGATGCTAAACAAAAGAGAGTTAAAAGGAGGAGAGATGGTGATGATGATGAAGCTGGAGATAGTTCTCATGGTCCTAGGGGTCCTGGTGGTGTGCAAGAAAAGCAGTCTGGAGTGGCTGTATTACCAAAATCTCAAACACACCAGTTAGGGACTGGACATGGGAAATCAAAGTATAAGCCAGACTCTGATAAGCAAAGAAAAAAATCAGACTCTGATGAAATTCAAAAACCTATATATTGGCAATGCCGTCAATCAAATCTGCAACTAAGAACTAAAAAGAAGATAGGACTTGGAGGTTTTGAAGAATCTGATATTGATAAAACAACTACTATAACCAGGGATCATCAATCATTGACAGATAGGCAGTTTGAGAAGATTACACAAAAACATTTAAACAAAGTGGTGTCTGCTCAAATTATTTATAACGTTTTTGAAAGAAAGGTGTCAGAAGGTCAGGGAGGTACAAAAAAAGTGAAAAATGAGATGTTTGTATACTTTCTAGAAGGAGGATTTATTAGATGGATTAGTCAATCAAACTTCATCTTCTTCAAACTGGCTGATGAATTACAGTATATTAGATTTCTCTTACAAATTGCTTATGAGGTTAATAAAAGCAAAGAGGTTGTCACCCACAAATGGCTCAAGGAGATTGACAGGAAGCTGACTCTGCACAGACAGGCAAATTGACAGATGGGCAAATTTTCTTTTAAATATGTTGATGCTGAAGGAAATGATCAAGACATGTCATTAAAAGAAAAACAAATCAAATTTCAAGAAGGTGTGGGTCATTACTTTAGGTTTCAACCTATGAGTGAGAAAGTTAGTGTTCTGATGTTGAAAGATTTAAAAAACAAATGTAGTGGAAATGATCTATGAGCAGCTTATTGTCAAATCAAATGTTCTAATGAAGAAATGAAGCAACTGAAGAAGTATGTTAGTGAAGCTCTTGCTATTGTGGAGGAGAATATGGTAAAATCTTTTCTGAAAAACAATCCAGCCTTTGAGAAGATCAAGTGAGATGTAATTCTTTTTCCTTATTAATTTTTATACTGTTCTAGATTAATTGTTTCATTCTTTAGTATTGACATCATCAAACCTTGATTTATGCTTACATTTTATAAAGCATAAATAGGGAAATATTTTTAGGAATATATTCATTTGATGATGTACAAAATACTAGAACAGGGTCTAGCATAGTCTATTTATAACAAGTCTTTCTAGTCTCTGAACTTTTATAATCAGAGTCTAGATAGTCAACATTCTTGTCACTTATACTTAGAAGAATTTCTGTAGAAAGTGAAACCAGAGTCTGGATGAAGATTGTAGTCTGGAAGGTGATCAGAGTCTATAGACTATCAGAGTCTATAGACTATCAGAGTCTATAATCTATCAGAGTCTACAAAAGATCAGAGCCTATAGACTATCAGAGTCTATAATCTGTCAGAGTCTGAAGATTCCAGAGTCTATAAAGTTGAAGCTAAATTTTGATGATGATCACAGGAATGGAAAGTCTTTGAAGATAAAGACAAATATATTGAAGATATGCTATGGGAAGGAAAGAGAATTTCAGAAGGAAACTGTCAACTAATAATTAGGAATTATATTCCTATTGTAATTTTATTTTCTGTTATTAGTTGATAGGCAGCTCTATATATAAACACTCTATGTAACCTAATTCAAAAAAGGGCATTGAAGTCGAAATTTTGTGAGAGCATAGAGATAAAGAGAGTTGCTGTGAAAACACAGAGAAGTTGTTAGGGTTTGTGTACACCCTAGGAGAGTTTGTATTTATTTATCAATAATACAAATAGTATTCATTCATATCTTTGTGTTTGATCTTTGTTCTTAATTCAAATCTTTTAATTCATATTGAGTTGATTTTAATCAGAGGTAGAAAAAGCACACAAGTATTCAACCCCCTTCTACTTGTGTAACTGGGAAAACATCGAGTCATTCCTCAAATAGAAGCACACTAAATTATGTTTTTTTTCATAATTAAGTATATATAGAATAATTTTTATTAAGTCAAGATATTGTTATTAATTAGATTGAATACTAATTTTATTGTTTTTATAGTTTAGAAAACAACACAATTTTATATTAAAAAAATAATTGTTAAATTCTTACAATCCCGTGCTAGTTATAACCCAAAAAAAAAAAAAATCTTTTTATCATTTATCGAAAACTCAAATTGGCTACTGACAAAAAAAAAAACTCAAGTTGGCTACCTTATCATATAAATGTGAAAATTATGTTCTCATAGTACGTCCAAGTTTTATTTTGTTTATTAATTTATTTTTTAATGATATATAATAAAAATAATTTTTTTGTACATAAAATATTGTACACTTAAGTGATAATTTGAATTTCTAGGTACAAGCCCAGGGTTTTTGGGTAGTAAAGTGTGGATTTATTTAACATTTTAAAACCTAGTATATAATAAATCCCGTCTCCTATCATTTTGTTGTCCTAATTTTTTTAAAACCTAAATAATAATCAGCTTGCTTGTAAACCAACTTCTTGACTTCCCGACCTATAGCATAGTACTTACAATGGAATCAACTGATGCAATCATGCTTCACTCAGTTTCATCTCTCAATACATCTTCCAAGAACAAGAATCTGTTGTACTCCAAACCACCGATGGAAAAACAACACAATTTAAAAAAAAAATTGTTAAATTCTTACATTTGTTGAATAAACTAAACTCTTGAGTTTTAGGAATATGTGAGAATACATTAAGTATGATTCATAGAACTAAAAAGATGTATATAATTTAATTCATGTATGATGGTCTGTATTATCCTATTATAAAAGGAGAAATTTGTATTATTATTTTTAAGAAGAAAAAGATAGAACATAAAAATACACAGAGAAACAGTTCTGTTTTGATTCCTTGTTCCGTTCTGTGCCTCTTGGACTAAAATTATACTAAAATATTATACACAAAACTCAATAAATTGGTATCAAAGCCTACCAAGAATGAACAACTTTCTTATTGTTCCAAAGCTTACCAAGGAAAACTATGGACACCGGTGTATTCGCATGAAAGCTTTACTCGGCTCACAGGAGGCATGGAAAATTGTAGAAAAGGGCTACGAGGAACCAGAGAATGAAGGAGTTTTTATCTAATGGGAATTTGTATTAATTTATTTTTTAATGATATATAATAAAAATAATTTTTTGTACATAAAATATTGTACACCTAAGTGATAATTTGAATTTCTAGGTACAGGCCGAGGGTTTTTGGGTAGTAAAGTGTGGATTTATTTAACATTTCAAAACATAGTATATAATAAATCGGCCGTCTTCTATCATTTCGTTGTCCTAATTTTTTTAAACCCTAAATCACAATCAGCTTGCTTGTAACCCGACTTCCCGACCTAGAGCATAATACATACAATGGAATCAGCTGATGCAATCATGTTTCACTCAGTTTCATTTGTCAATACATCTTCCAAGAATAAGCTAGAATCTGTTGTACGGGTAAAGATGATGATGATGTACGTTATATATATATATATATATATATATATATATATATATATATATATATATATATATATATATATATATATATATATATATATATATATANCGTTGTGTATGTGTGTTTATATATATATATATATATATATATATATATATATATATATATATATATATATATATATATATATATATTAGCTAAGCTTATATATTTTATAGAAATAAGGGTGAAATCTAGCTTCACCATGCCTCATAAGGAGGAAGGTCATAATACAAGCTCCATGTTTCCATAGAGTGTTGGGTTGGGTCAGCCCAATTTAATGGTAAGGACCTTGGGTGATCCAAGACAAATATGGGTAATATAATAATTGTATTTGGATAATTATTATAGAAGTTAATAATTATAATTGGATAATTATTATAGATGATTTGTCTTGATCGCAAAAGGTAAGTAATTAGGTACCTAGAATGGTAAGACTTGTATGACAAGTATGGGAAGACTTGTGTAACAAATATAGTAAGTCTTGGTGGCTAAGTTTAAGATGACTATATATACATATATATATATATATATAGTCATAATATGTTTCATGGGTATGCTTAAAAATGGAGGTTTAGGTCGGTATCATTTGGTATGTGGTTGTTCCACATACATAGGTTTAGAAATACCTTGAGATCTGAGTAATGCTTATGTATTGTTAGGCTTAAGTATTCATGATTGATTGGTTGTATTATTGATAACTGTTTTGATAAATAATACAATTTGGGACGTGGGTTTTCCGCGTCATATAATTTTGTTGTGTGTGTTTTGCATTGGTTGGTTATCTCAGGTTTTGTTCCCTAACATAGAGAAGACCGTGAGATGAGCAACAAAGCTCACTACCAAATACAAGTTACGCCCGTAGGCTACAAACCAAACCAAATCAATTATCTTAACAAAGACATGATAAAACACCTAGACAACTAGATTCCCTGTTGATCAACATCATCAGGCCTGGGTTGCACGTTCTCCAACCAGCTTGATCCATACCATCAAGTTCCTCTGGATCCCCCGACCCTTCGATCCCTTTCAAATATCAACATCAGTATTGTAAAGGCAGTCAAAGGTGACAAAGCAATCTGGGAACTCATAATGATCTAAAATATAATTAGATTTCACAAACATGATATTGCGCTTAGGATGAGCAAGGAAAGAATCATAGATTAGCAAGACAAGGATCTCAGCCAGGAGATCAATAGTATCATTGTACAAAGGGACCCTAATTCTCCTAACAACATGGGGCTACTTTACGGGATCAACATGGGAAATGGCAATAGTTTTTCTGAAAGTGTTAGCCAAGAAAATAAGACCATCCTTACTGAGGTAACGACGTGGAACATTGGTCAAGTTTAACCAGACATAATAAGCTACTCTTACTGGATGACAAAGATTCAAATTTTCCAACCAAGGCTTCAAAATAAGCACACGATCATGAAAAACAAAGTTTCCCAGTTCTTGCATTCTGAATTTACTTTGAGGATTTATGAAATCAAAGGTGAAAAATCCTCTAGGATTGAGAGTAATTTTCCAAAGGTCAAACTTAACCCAATGTTTCACAACAAACTTTTTGACAAATTAAAGTAGGAGATGGAGATTTCCCAATAATAAACCTAATCAGAGAAAAATCATTCATAAGCATGGTATGAGCAGCATCAATAGGGACATCTTGAACGGGAAGAGTCCTAAAAGCAGTGTCTAGGGCAAAAACATGTTGAGAGCAGTTCATAGAGTTTACCTCGATTTTAAAGAAGATGAAACCATTATCATCCACAGTTCGTTGTGAGAGTCAAAGCTTCTTGAATGGTCCCATAAATCCCTTAGATGAACCAACATCCAGGCATAAGGGAGACTTATGAGAGTGGGGACAAAAACCTAGATTAACATCCAGATCTCCTCTCATCCCTTTCTTGCTTACCGAGCCAAGAGAGGTACATGTTCCTATAACCAAACCAGGCTCTAAGACTGAGTCAGAGGATTCTGCAACTGGGGAACCATTCATTCCAACAAGTGGAGAGCACCAGGAGAAAATAAAGTTACCCTCCAAAATTGAAGCATCTGGAGACGAAATCGAAAAGAAAAGAGGAAGCATGGAAAATAAAAAGGAAGAGGAGGTGGAAGAGAAGTAGAGAAAAAGGGGGCGGCGGCTAGGTTAAGGAAAGAGGGAAGAAGGGAAAGATGGGAGGGAAAGGAGATGGGGGAAAGAGGAGAAATAAGAGAGATAAAAGAAACCGACTCTCATTGATAATTTTTTAAGTTGTATACGAAGTCAATTGATACTAACAACATATTGTTCCGGCCTGTATGTATATATTTATATTAGAGAAATTTATAATATACAAAATAGTGATTTGTGATATATAAACGGGTGATATCTATAGTTAAAAATAGTGATTAAAAATTTGTGTGAGACTAGTTTCTAATTTCTAGGCTAATTTGGTTTCTAGTGGAATAAAACTCTCTCTCTCTCTCTCTCTCTCTCTCTCTCTCTCTCTCTCTCTCTCTCTCTNACATATACATAAAAACTGTTAAAGTATACAATATAATTTGAACATTTCAATTAGCATTATCATACATATATCTTCGTTATGGATAAAATATATTTTAGTCATTCATCATAATGTATTCAACATGTTAAAGATACTGTAAATTTATTGATTTTATTTCATAGCTTAAAATAAAATAAAAAAGCATGAATATATTTCAATAGAAATCATGTGTAATTATGAATATATTGTATTAATCATTAATTTAATTTTAGTGCCAAAAAAAAGAGAAAGATATTCTATAGAGAAATTACAAATTAGGAACTAGTTTTGGGATTTAGTAATCTTCATTGGGGTTTTTCTTTAAAATTAGTTGTTAATTTATAATATAAAATTGTGCATAAGTTGTGTTACATGGAGAAATGTGATTCATATATAATTGTGTTTTGTAGCATGTATTTGATGTAATCTGTATCCTACACAAATATATGATACATTTTATTTGATATGAACGTATGGTACGTTTAAGCATTAATGCATTGTAAATATGTGACATGTGCAACATTTTGTTGCTGAAAAGCAAGTTGGTAGGCATAAGAATACGTTATATGGTAACATTTTCTTAGATATTTTTATGTTAGGTAATCAGAAAATATTCATGAATTTTAGTCATACATTCACTCATGTTTATATGGGTTCTGCACTTTCTCCTTTCACCTCATTAAAATATGAACCCTAAAGAGTCGAAGTTTTACGCCTTGATCTCTTTCTTTCATAAAATAAAAAAAAATGGGTGGGTGGAATTGATTTGTATTTCTTTTGTTTTCTCAGCAAGAATTGGTATGGACTTGGTTTTGACCACTTGTTCTTCTTCAACAATAGACTTGGATGATTTCACATCTCGTTCATCTTCATCATTTAACTGTTGCTCGATGACCAGAGACTCTTCATCAAACTCAACAGTATCTTCTTTAAATATTGGAGTTTTTACATTTTTTAAAATGTGAGGATTTGCAAGATTCTCAAACTTCTTTCCTTTTCTTGAAGAAAACCTCTTTTTCTTCTGATTTCCATAGTCAAATCCAACTCCTACCTTAGAGTTTTCTTCGTTCATCTCATGAAATTCCTTTACTATGGTTGATAAATTTTGATAAGCTTTAATTTTCAATTCATTTTCTAAAATTTGATCCCTTAATAATTTTTTAATTTGTTTAGCATAAGTGATTTTGTTCTTAAGATATTCATTTTCCTGTTTCAAGGATTCCATGGTAACCAACAATAGTTCCAGTTTTTCATTCTTGACAACTAATTCCGCATTCACTTTAAAAAAAATCTATGTATTTCTTCATTAGCAGTTGTCATACTAGTGTGTATGTTAAACATCTAAGTATTTAGCTCTTCTACAGTTTTCTTATACTGAGAATTAGACATATCAATTGAGGTTAGTGTTGGTACTTGATTGGTTGAAGATGATGTTCCTTCATTTGACTTGGCCATCAAAGCTAAGTTTTCATATTCTTCATCTTTATCGGTTTCATCCCAACACTTTACTTTTGCTACTTTTGCTATGTAAGCTTTTTCTGGCTGCTTTTTCAAAAGAGCTTCATATTTGGCTTCTAGTTCCAAGTAGCCTTTATCTTTCTTGATTACTTTTGCCTTTCTACACTCTATAACAAAGTGGCCTAACTCATTGCAGCTATAGCATCTGATTTTTGACATATCCATAGTTTCAATTTTATAGCCTCCTTTGAAACTGTTCTGGGAGCCTTGCCCTTGCCAGAGGATCCAAAGTTTGGTTTGGGTTTAAAGCTCTTGTTCTTCTTGAATTTGAGGTTCCTAAACTTCTTGGCCATGAAAGCCATGGATTTATTGTCCATGATTTCAAGTTCCTCGGTAGTGTAGAATTCATCCACTTCATTTTCACTTTTAACAGATTCATCATATTTAGTGTCTTTCTTTACAACCTCTTCATTCTTGATCTTCTGACTTGTACCAGCCTTATCTTGCTTCACAGGTTCATTTGCCATAGGGACACTTGAGACATTTATCATTTTTCCTCCATTGAATATAATGGCTTTCTTTTGACATAGGTCTTCAGTATTCCATATAAAGTCTCAAGTGACAGTGCTGTCAAATCCATTCCTTCTCTAATTACAGAGATTTTATGCTCTAAATGTCCTAGAAGGGTCAACAAGAATTTCATATTCTTCTCTTTGGTTCGTAAAACTTCTCATACAACTGTAAATCATTTATCAATTTGTTAAACCTTTCAAAGACTTTAGTTATGCCTTTATTTTGTTTAGACATAAAAGCCTCATACTGAGAAACAAGAAGTTGCGCATTTTTCATTGTCTCTAACCTCTTTTGTGCCTTCATAAAAAATCTCTATTGTTTACCAAATATGTTTGGCAGAGGTGCAGTTGACAATGTTATTATACAAAACAATGTCTAATGATTATATCAATAAGAGCATTAAACTACTGTCAAGAGACACCTTCTCTTTCTCTGTGAATGTATACTATGCATGATCCATGGGTATATATGTTGCTGGTATCACTTCTGAACCACAAGTTTTTTCAGGAACTAAAGTCACATGCATGAAGGGTCCATTCTTTAATATCTCAGGATACATGGAGTTTGCAGCCCTGATGTACAGTAACATCTTTCTCTTCCATAGGTTGTAGTACTCTCTGTCAAATGGAGGAATCTTAATACTGCTAAGTTTTTGTGAACTCATTTTGATCTTTTATTGTTTGTATGTCAACAGCCCGAGCTCTGATACCAATTTTTAGAAATGAATCCACCAAACTTATGCAAAGGGAGGGTGAATATATAAGTTTTATGAGATCATCACTTCCATCATATGGTGCATGAAGTGATAAATTTTTCAAGTCATTTGTCATATGATATAACACGCCACTGTCCAACTACCATCCTGAAGAAGATGCAACAGGTGTACTTGTGGTGTTTGCACGAGGGGAATGAAGATGTCAGTGCTTCTTGCAATCAAAGCGGATGGGATGAGGATGTGCAGTGTCTGGATAGGTTATCTCTGTTTCGGTGGCACACCAGCAGGAAATTGATGACGAAAGATAGAACATTACGTGACATAATGCCCTTGATGGCTGCACTATTGGTCGCGACCTTGAAATGAAGGAACAGAACCAGTACTTGGTGGTCGAACATAAGTAATATTTGTTGGTGTAGGGAGCATACCTGATGAAGGAGACGGTTGTTGATATGGGCGCTGTTTTAAACTGTTCTTCGCATCATAATTAACAGTGGTAGGGGTAGTAAGTTGAAGTTGATTTTTGCTTGATTAAGATCGATTGATAGTTTCTCCTGTGATTCATCAAAAGAAATAGGTGATTTTCACCTGTTAGCAGCGGTAATGTTACTTTCATAGTCTGGGTCATTGAGTTGTTCAGGGATCTTTTCAACAATTTCATCTTCTTCAAGGGGCATACCAAGGAAAGCAACATGGTCGGCGCAGTTTTGTATGTCGTGCACTAATTAGTATAGAACGAGTGTCTTTAGTGATGTTGCTTAGGTGCTCTTTGATTTGCTTAATATGTCCTTTGGATGGATTGGCATAAGTTTTAGCAAGGGTCTGCCAAGCTACATATGTGATGGTACATTGAGAAATGAGGGGAACAAGTGGCGCAGAAAGAGTTCCAGCGCATAAATTAATTTTCGCATAGTGCTTGTTGGCTTTTTTTTGTTGCCCTGCTTCAAGAGAATAATCTTTTTGTTTCGAGTCGTGTCATAATTGAGAAAGTTTAGTCTTTTTGTTTTGAGTAGCACTGTTCAATTGGCCGTTTTTGTTCTAACTCCTCCTACTAATTGGTTGTCTTTGTGCATAAGGTGCTGGTATGCTAGCTTCTTTCGAAGTTTAACCAAAGCTGGGACATACAAACCACTATACTGCATAATGTGTATATTAGTTAGACTAATCACTAATCTTCATTCTCTTTTCAGCCGTTGAAATATAATCGTGGGAATTTTAATAAAAATAATAACATACTGATTATCAATTATAAATGACTGTGATAGGGAATATTACACCTTTCTTGTTCTCTAAGATTAAGAGAATCATAATTATTTATTATTTTAGCCAACCATTTTGAATTATAGCTAACAATTTTATTGCATTTCTGGGCTCTACAATTGTTCAGAGAAATGGAGTTTGGCGAAGATGATGTTAGAGAGGTGATACATGTGTACTTTATTGAGCATAGTTTTGTGAGACAGCAAATGGATTCGTGCAACAAGCTCTATGATGAGAATATGCATTGATGATTTGATAAAGATCGTCATCACATCTTCCAATGATCAGGTAATTAAGCTTTTCAAATTT